>JAJODA010000142.1:15705-110630 GCA_021730345.1 Fusarium cicatricum | reverse complement strand
AGTATAAAAAGGAGGAATTCCCCTCTAGATACTGACCTTAATCTCTATCCTATTCTTATTAACTTCTAATACCCCTACCTTATATCTAACTAATTGACTGCCGTGCCTTTACCTTATTAAAACGCCGGCTGGCTACCCGGTAGTGATCTAGAGGCTGCCTGTTCCTCTGCAGCACGAAGACATCCGCAGATCAGTGACACACCAGTCTTCAGCAACGTCCACGTCATGCTTTAAAATTCGATGACCTAGCTCATGTGTAAATGCGTATATGCAGCTTGCAAAGACTGTGCAGTTTATCAAGCACAATGAGTCACGGTTGTCAGTCGAGGTGTGGTTCTAACAGGCTGTTTTCAGTTAGATATGGCTCATAGGCTGATAACAGATCAGGGCCTAGTTTCCACGAATATCCAGCTCAATCTGATAGAAAGATAACACCTACGAGTTTCTCCTCAGCTTCACAACAATGCAGCCAAGACACCGCCTCCAATTAGATTCAGCACGTGAGTTGACTCACACATGCCAACACGTCATAGTTATAAACGAGGAACGTCCAAATTTGTTCGGTTTCTGGACCCACGATAGTCTCATCAACACGCTCTACAACTCTCTCAAGACACCATGTCCTCTGTTAATATCCCACTGCATCAATCCTCTCGCGTGCGAGAGTTAGACCTTGTGGACAAGGTTGCTGTTATTAGCGGCGCATCCCGTGGCATCGGACGCGCCATCGCCTTCAACCTCGCGTCCCGTGGATGCTCCATCCTTGGCACCTGCACTGGCGATGCGGGCATCACGGCCCTCTCTTCTACCCTCAACGATGAAATAACCAGTCGCGTCTTTAAAGCCACATCGCGAGAGCGTCCCTCGAGTCTCAAGATAAAGGGCGTCGTTGCGGATGTCTTTTCCCACGACTGTGCCACTATCATCACCGACGAGATCAAAGAGACTTTCGACGGCCGGGTAGATATCTTTGTCAACTCCGCTGGCGATCCCATGCCGGGTACGATCGGCGAGATGAGCACCGACGAGGTCCAGCGCAGTCTGCTTGGCAACGTCCAGACGCCCGTCATGATTGTGGAGGAGTTTGTTCGCCGGCGTTTCTTCCAGCCCAACAGCCGCATCATCTACATCTCATCGATTCGTTCCCGCCAGCCATGGCATATGCAGCTCATGTACGCGGCCGGAAAGTCGGCCGGTGAATCATTGTGTCGCACGTGGGCCCAGGCCTTTGGCGGCAAAGAGGAGGCTTATTCGTTCATGGCCGGCACTACTGCCAACGCAGTCACAGTTGGCTTGACTGAGACTGACGCTGTTGTCGACTGCGGTCCGGAAGCAGTCAAGGGGTTCCAGGACGAGTTCTTCCCCTCTCAGAGCATCCCACGCTTCGGGCAGCCTAGCGACGTGGCTGATGTTATCGGGCTGCTTTGTAGTTCAGACGCTCGATGGATCACAGGATGTGTTGTCAGTGCCAGTGGAGGAGGCATTAAGATTGGATAACAAGTTATTCTAGGGTACCAAATGAAATTCCATCATCTGAAGATTGTTACGCGCTTTTGTTTAATTGTTCTTGTGGTTGCTTGGGCTTTGCTAACCTAAAATGCGTGCAGTAAATGGTCATCATGCAGTAGTTCGACTGGCTCGTATCGCAACAACTGGATCCAACAGGTCTGGGCACTATAAATGTTTGCTCGAACGACATGCAATTTGCCCAAGTACCATAAACAGGTGGTTTAACAACCTTGGGACTCTACAAGCGTAGGGATTGTATCTTTCATCCTTTTTATGGGCACATGTCGAGTGTCCAACATTACCAATCTTACCGTTTTGATACTTTAAAACACACAAATCAGCCTCATCTCCATAATCTCCTGAACCCGCGCTCTACCATTACAAAACCCGCCTGGCCAATTCTTCTCCCTCGACGATTCAGCCGCCATCACAACGCCGTTAAATAGCTCGACAGCCATACTGTTGTGCGGCTAAATCTCGCCGCCCATCACAAACCTCAAGACAAGCCCGCCGACGAGTAACAGCCCGTGTCCTGCTGAGGGTCCGACCATATCTACTATGCTGTATGGAACAAGCCACTTGACCTCTAGGGATAATCGAGTAGGATGATACAGATACCATGGGACCGTCAGGCTCAGCCAGAGTGTCACCCAGAGGTAGCCCACAATCTTGTGCCACAAGGGAACATCCTGACCATGAGCTGTCCGATGACGACACAGTTGAGGACATGACTTGTAGTTATCCTCGCCAACTCTTGGAAAAGCCGTTGGCCATTGCTTGCGATTACGAGGGCCAATATATAGCGTGGAAGAGATCCGGTGCCTGACTTTGGAGTTGAGATGATAATGGCTGCCGAGGGAATGCAAGCGCCCAACAGCCACAATGCAGAGTTGATGCAGTTCGCAGAGACGGAGCTATCTTCTAATAGTCTCATGATGTCTCGACGTCGATAGTCAAAGATGGACCTTACCTTTTTGCGTTTCGCTTATCTGCTAGTAGACTGTGTGGGTTGTGAGGAATGCAACTCTGGCTATGGGAGACTGGGTAAGGGTAAAAAGGCCAGATTTTTTCAAGTTACACCCGAAAAGATTTGTTGAGCGCCTCTATGCAGGTCGAGAATCCGTAGTCAATCCTTTCCCAAGGGTTCCGCCACCGTCTATCTCCCTGTCGGCCAGCCTTCGCAGCCTGATTTTCATCAAGTCAGGTAGCATGGTTCGAGCAAGTACATGATGTCGTTCGAGAGACGAGCTGAAGAAGAGGATGATACTGGCCGAACACTGATATTCCCTCGTCAAGGTTACTATCAAGGTTGATGTGGGAAGCCGAGACGGCAAAGCTATGCCTTTTGTTGGTTGCTAGTAGCTTCTCTAGGCATCGAGTCAAGCTCTGCATCGTTGCCTGAGACAGGGATATCACCGTGGCGTTTTTGTTTACGTCCTCATTTACTGTACGACGTGAAACTTGGCGTGAAGTGGGCTGCCAAAAAGGAACATGGGCAAAAGAAGAACACTCTCCTCCTGTGAGATAGGTACACTTGACTCGAAGTCTATTGAGGCCATCAAGCAACGGACCCGATGACTCCCAATCATTGAAGTTTCTTGTTCGTCAAACAACTACTCTGTTGAACAAGAAGAAGCGGGCACGTTATATTCTTGTGTCTCACAAGAGCCAGATAAGTCGCTTTGTGAAGCCTCCAAGGAACGTCTCGACACAGCACCAGAGAGCGGATGAAAAGCTGTAAGAATCTCTAAAATAAATAATAAGCGGGTTTAAATGGTTAACTCAGATAGAGCTCACTTGGTTATGGATTACAACTACCTGGATAGGACCTGCTAGCAAGCTGATGGATGCTATCTACTGTTCGGCTTACAGAAACCGCTAATTCACCCAAATCAAAGACATTACCTCCCAAATGTTCAACTCTCGGTACCTAAGTCGTTTAGCTAAGGGGTTCGACTACGAGTCTAGCCGGGCTTCTTAGATCCCATAGACAATGACACAGAATCGATGGGTTAGACTCAGGGGAATGTTTACTATCATCAAGGAGATTATTCGGACATCAGTGACGTAATTCTTCAAAATATCCAAGATGGTAGTCCAACTTCATAGTCGAATATTATCTGCGAGGACATCCAAGCGCTACCTTGAGCAAACAGACAGTACCACAACGCCGCCCTTGATGAACAAACACGACAATAAGGCCGTTAGAAACAGCTTCCATAAATGTTTGCCAGCAGTTGTTGGTACCAACATGCCCTAAAAAGCGCAGCCAGAAAACAGTAGCTTGATGGAGGTGATGTATCTACTTCGCGGCAGACATTGTTGATAAACGCCCCAACATAGACTTGACCTGTTATCGAAATTTGCAATTTCCTAGCCAAGGAAGCAGATGCACATGGCAGCGCCTTGTGGATTTTAAGAATGCGGTGACTGCCGGCCGTTAGGGTCCAAGCCGCCGAGATCTCGACTAAAGCCAATAGTGGTTCTAGAGACGCTTGTGAAACAATGAAGAGGCTACCGGTAGTTCATCGAGGGCATGGTATTCATCACTGGAAGGAAGTATAGCCGTCATCATGCCGTGGCTCGTATGCACTCTCGGCTTCCGGTAGGCAAGCTCACGCCCCCATTCCAAGCGAAAGCCTCACAGCGGACATTTCTACCCTGCCTGGACCTCAAACCTTGTGTCGAGGTTAAATCACGATAAGCTTGAGGCCGTGCTCAGCTTACGGGCGCTGAAAAGGTGCTTGAAGGTCTGATGGAGAGATTTGTACTTGATCACTATCTGGATACCGCGTCTTGTTTGAAACTGGTCATCCGGACCCTTCGATATCCTGATACAGAACTAAGCAAAGACCTGCGATCTCCGCAGACTGACTGCACTATCTTTTAGGTTAGGTCATTTTCTCTGGCGGGTTCAACTCGTCAACCTGTGGCAACAAAGAGGATCAAGCATGCCATGGTCGTGGCAACCCAGGCAGCATTATGTTCTATCAACGAGGAGGGCGAGGGATCCTCGAGAACATATGTATCCTAAAAGACTCTGTCCTGTTGCTGGACTGGCTTGCGGAGGACATTCCCGCCAGTTTCGTCCTCGCCCAAGTGGTGCGCTGGTCTACTTGGTACATAATTTGCCCGCGGCCAGTCAGCCACCGACTGCTCTTGTGATGTGACTGGGACTTTGGCTGCGACGACTCGGGCTTTCGGCATAACGACAAGGGAGTGTGAAACAGCCGATGTCCATCATGCAGCATCGTGAGCACTTGAAACTGGAGCAGAAACCCTATCAAACAGTCACAGCCACAACAGATCTAGAGGTAAATGACTGCAGATTGAATCATAAAAATCTCGAAATTGTCCCTTGACCTCGTTTCTCATGTATCATACTAATATACTATACATCATATCTAAACAATCTCATCACTTCGTTGTACAACACTATGCCGCTTCTCGTGCCTCTCACTCCGGCCTCCCAAGGTGCGTGCCTCATCACCATCACTGCTCGCGGCGACTGTAATTGCTTCGCTGCTTGCCGCCCTATCACTCACCGTTGGACAGGAGCGCATTTCCTGCAAAGCAGCAGTTGAACCCAGTTCCAGGGTGTGCGGGGGTTGGCCAGCACTCGGCTTCTTCTTCCTCGCGCACCGGATCCTCTCCCATATGTAATTCCGGAAGTGAGCTGTAGTGCCGAAGATGACAAAGTTCCATAGGGGAGGCGCAATTTGAGGAACAAACACGACCATGTCCATTATGGCCCGTTTTGAACCGAGATCGGGCTTGGGACTGTCGTATTCGAGGTTGCCCTGGCGTTTTGCGCGTGTGAGGTATAGAAAGGTAACCACTTCAGAGCCTCTAAAAGGACGATTAGTACAGGCGCATACCATCAATCAGCTATGCAACAACTCACGCCAATACAGCAATTCCAATACTCAGTCGCACTAGCAGCCATTTATCGTAAATGCTCCGTTGAGGCTGTAGTTGGCTGATGACTGAATCCCTCGTCGCAGCATCCAGCTTGGTAGATGTTTTGATATACACGTATCGGACAAGAACTGGAATAACCAGTACTGCGCTTCCAAACAGACCAAGCATTACTATTTCGTCGTTAGCGGCAAGTCTAGAATGGCCTCGGCAGGAACTTGCAGCAAAAGTTTGAAGCGATGATGGATGCAGTCCAGCTATTTGCTACCGCCGGAACTACCAACAGGGGTATGCAGATGAGGGGCAGGATGACACATAGTGGCTTGTCAAGCATCTTGATGTACCTGGAACCTTGCAGCAGGAAGACAGATTGGAACAGGGATCCACACCAGCACATTATTGACAGAATGCTGATGCTATAGAGTATATATCCTACAACCATGGTCAGCAGATGATCGGGCTCGAACAAGTGAAGACTAACGGATGAGTAAGAGCACCAGGTTCAAACCAGTGAATCCATACGTGATGAGGAGTTGAGGTTTCCCAACGTTGGCTCTCCAATTTGCGTGTTGCTCGAGTCGGATATCGTGCCACCAAATGATAGTGTTGATCTGCTGTGCAATAGCAGTTGCCCCTCCGATGCACGTCACCACAGAACTCATGAAAAGGTCTGCGCCAAGTTAGCATGACATGTCTCAAGCAAAGCGCTGGATGCACAGGTGGAGCATACAGCTTGTTCTCTCGTGATGCACCCATACGAGATAGGTCAAGAGAAGGCCAAAGCTCAGAGAGATGATGGCGTACACCACTAGCGCGATACCGAGGCCCAGCGCCTCCGGAGGGAGTTGGGCTTTCATGACGTTGAAGTGAGCGTGCTTTGTCCAACTGGGTGGGTGATGGAAACGTAGGCAGCGGAGCAGAAGATGGTCGGGGCCGTGGAAAGAATGGTAAGCCTCGAAGACTTGAATCTTGGGTAGGTTGGAGTCGTAGGTGGACCGGTTTGATGGGTAGTTTGAGGTAGTCGAGCGTGATATATATCCCAGTGAAAAGGTTGGGCCGGGTGAACTTCTATGGCCCAAACCACCAGACTGGTTAGTGTCGAAGAGAAGGTTCAAGAGAAGGGGTTCCAAGCTGCAGGAATGGTGACAGTAAGGAGTCCCGTCCCGTCTCGTCGGGTTGCCTAACCAAGGTGATACAATACCGTTCACGAGGCGTCGTAACTTTCCGCGGGAAGAGACCAGGTTATGGCGAATCAACGAGAAAACAAGACTTTAAAGCAAGCTCAGAGGGGAGACAAGTAAGTGTAGTCTGCGCCGCAGCCACCAGGGGTTAGATGCTCATCCCCGCAAACTCTGAGAGACGAGTTGTGTGTCCCGTGTTCCGCGTAAATAAACATTCTGGGATATTAGAGTCGGTGGCGCTGTATAAGAGGACAAGCCTGGCCATATCTGGAGGAGATTGTTGACTAGTGTCATCTGCATCAGGAATAGCCAACAGCATCACGGACATCAAGGGCGTAGTATATGCCATGATGCGGAATGAGGGCTGAACTAGCGTTTGTCACATCGAGGCTAACGCCGTCAAGTCAACAGATGGTTTTAATCTCGAGCAGGTGCAACATGATGTAATAAAGCGCGACGCCTCGCTGGGTCTCGACGATGATCAGTGCTTTCCGAGCTTAGATGTGAGCCAGATCGACGGCAAGGCTGAGATGCGCGGCGCGTTTATCGGCGCAACTGGGACTTGAAACTCCGTTACCGCGAAGCGGCCGAGGGGATATTTTGGGGCAGTATTGCAAGGTAGGGAGGGACTAAGTGTTATCACCCATGGATATGAACTAAAGGCTTAGTGATTATGACGAGGCTACGGAGACAACAACTCAAAGGCTGGAGGCGCTGGCGTTTGCCCAAGATACACTCTCGATCCTTTATTTCCTCCCACGTGGAAACAGGTGCACTACGGCATGAAGCCAACCGTGTCAAGCAAGCCTTTTGGATCTGCATCGTATCCAAGCCCTGCTAATCTTCCGACGATATCTCAATCTTATCAAGCCTACGAATCTTTTTTGTTTTTTTTGACACGATGGAGGCTGGAACACAGTTTGAAAGTGACAGGTAGGAAATATGCCGTGTGAACTGAACCCACAACCGCCACGTGTTTTTCAGCATTCAACTTCACGCTTGAGGATTCTGAGACCAGGTTCTTGGGCTACGAGGAACCCGTAGAGTTCAGCCATGGATACTTTTGCTTTCTGTGCCTCTCAGTGGCATCGTGATCAGCCCGCCAGGGCGCCGCGGTAAATGCCGGCTGCAGTGCCGCCTTACTTTTCTCCTCCATCTTGTCTCATCCATCTAGATGCAAAGAGCAGCATTACGTACCTTGTAGCGGGCGGTTGAACCGGCAGACGCACGAGCCGTCGATCAAACGAAATTGGTTTCCGTGGTCACGTCCAACAGACGTCCAAGCCAGAGGCCACCAGGAACCCGGGCCAACTTCCCCGCGCTGACAGACAAGGGCAAAGCGGAATCGTGACGGGTCAGCTTGGAGGCTACTGCTCGCACTACTCTGCCGTGATAAACTATCGACAAGCCACCCCGAAAAGATAGTGCTCCTTGACCACCCACATCGGTCCCGATAGCGCCGGAGCATGGGCTGCCTGAGTAGCGTGCACGGCCGGTAAATCAGCTGTTTTTCCGTCTCAGCTAAGAGCTCAGCATCTGCAACGACACGGAAACAGTCACGGCTGAGTGAGGGGGAAAGATCCAAAAGCAAACATGGTCGGTGTTTCAAGTGTGGGCGTCCCGGCGTCTAACGGGGAGTTGGCCCGGTTGGTGTCAAGCTCTGGGACTTTTTGCTTATTGGTCTGCTCTCCTGGACTGGGCAAGACGAGGAATCCACGCCAGTTGGTACAAGGGACTGGACGTTCTGCCCTCAGGGCTGAGTGGAGCGCTTGAGGGCGACCTACTTATGCCGTATCTGGGCGAGATTCGGAGGCTGGTATGGCTTGTATACTCGATACAAGAGTAAAAACATGCCAGGCGGCAAATCATTAAGAATAGGAAACCACAGCTCAAACCCCCATCTTGAAAGGCTTTATCAACAAAGTGTTGTGGTAAAAGAGCAGAGACCTTGTGTTCTCGTTTCTGAGAGATTGCCACCATCTCTGGTCACTGACGGGCTCATCTCGGGACCTAGCGTTAGCCAAACTGTTGCCGAAGCATGCCTAGCGGTATGGAGAATAGCACGAGATGTGACAGAGTTAAAAATGGACCATGTTCACGCTGCTCACATGTCGGATAATGACCAACGGCTGCAAAAGCCGCCAGTTTCCACCACACACAGACAAGGCTGGCTGCGCCGGGGAGCACATGTAGGATGACGCGCAGTCTTGGCATATCTTGTCATGATGACCTGGCGGCAGTACCGGTAGATCATGTTACCCGCTGCGTGCTATAGCAAGCCAATGTATAACGCTTGATATCGTGGTCGAGGCCCGGAACTAGCTGGGCTCTGCATCCCCTGCAGCCAAGGCCTTCCGGTTTGAGCCGTACCTGATTAGATCATGCTTGATCATGCGTTTGTCGTTCAAGACCCGACTGCAATGCCAAGTCTTTGGCGAGATGACGTTGACATACTGAGACTTTGGGTCACCGTGATCGATGTTGAGCGGAGACCAGCGAGGATCTGTTTGGACACCTCAAATAATTGAAACGCTGCTGGCCCCCATGATCTTCTCGGTCACACTTCGGGGGTGATAAATGCATCGTTCTTCACAACCCTTGGAGCATCACTCAGCCAGTCGACCTCAACAGCACAGTTGTTGCAACGTCCAACTCCCGAGCAGTGGCACCCCGCTGCTATACTTGTTTATGACAGCTCATTTGCTCAGAGGCTGATGCATTCGAGCACTGTTTCGTATGTATTGGTAGCATGAATTACATGCACTTTTGACAAAGTCTGAATATTGGACAAATAGTGAAACATGACATCGTGTAAAGGGACATCCAGCTCTCCACGGTAGGTAGCCTGAGCTCCATGTCACAACATCAGTCTTGCGGTAGAAAAGCCAAGATGACACAGGTAGAAGGCTATCACATCTGGCTGTGCGATCAATCTTTGATCGTTATGTGTATTTGTCCTCGGTATTATATTATATTGGACGACTGTGACTCTGATCATCTGAATCGCCGACACACTGTCAAGCGATTGTATATACAATGCTACACCGCTACCGAAAGAAAAGAAAAGAAAACATTAATACATTTCATACATGACCAAAAGCCCATCCCAGGTTGCCCGTCTAATGCTTATTTTTTTTACCCCTGGTGATCAAAACGCCAACGCTTGCTGTTCTCCTTAACAAACCAACGAGTTATAAAAGCGCCCTCCTCGGCCCATTCCGCCCACGTGCGTCCGTATCTCTCCTCGACGCTCTGCAAAAATGATGTAACGTCCAGGCTCCGCACTGATTCATGCTCGTGCGGATCCGCGGTGAGGTTGGACAGTCGCCACTCGACGTTCTCGATAACTGGCACGACGAGATGGCGCTCGGGATATCGGGCGTCGCGGACCGTCAACATGGCTCGGCCGGGGTTTGTGACGGTAAACTGCCACTGTCCCTGGCCGTTCTTCTTGTTCGCCACACTCAGTGGTCGCAGGAGAGATTGCCCCTCGTAGTTGTGCATAAGATCCTTGGCAGCCTCGCGGCTCGCCTCGCTGAGAGAGCCGGTTTCGAGAAGAAGATCGAGAATCGTGGGCAGGACCTGGGAAGAGTGGACGGCATCGTGGGCGTCGAAAGCTGGGAGCTGAGGGTGTGAGAGGACGAGCGGGACGTGATCGACGCCGATATTAGGGTTGTAGTATGGGGAGGCGTAATCGTTTTCGGGTAGCGAGACGCCGTGGTCTCCAAGGAAGAGAACCAGGGTCTCGTTGGCGACGCCCTGCTGGTCCAGCACGTTGAGGATCTTGCGGATCCATTTGTCGTCGTAACCCTCCGTGTTGATGTATCGCGACATCATGTCGAGACCCTTGGCCATGGGGACGTAGTGTTCCTTTTCAGGCATGTGAAAGCGGTGATGGCTGGTGCTCGTAAGATGGGTGAGGAACACTCGGCTGTTCGTCTTGGTGGCATCCTCAAAAGCATCACGGATGTAGTCTTCAAGCGGGTCCTCCTCGAAGGAGAATTCGTTGATGTTGGGCAGCGTGACGGGGCCATGCTTGGCAGCCGGGCTGCGGAGATATTCTCGGTCAACGAGGTTCTCTTTCGGGAAGCCCATGGCGTCCATCAGGCTCATCTGGTTATCGTAGTCGAGCGTTGCGGCCTGAAAGTAGTACGACTTCCATTTCGAATCGCTGCCGGGTGTTCCCTTCTGAGAGCCTCCCACCTGGTTGAGCGCCTCGAGCACATGAGGCAGACAAGGCTGATAGATGTGGTGGCTGTATTCGAGGTTGAAGTCGCCCACTAGAGGCGCCACGCCGCAGACGGTGCCGATCATGCTCTTGAGCGTGTACGTTCCGGCGGTGTGGGCGTTAGTAAAGCGAACTCCGCCGCGTTTCGGTTTGTCGGCATGCTCGAACCCGTCGTCGTAGTCGCCCGTGATGAAGTTGGCCGTCGGGGTCAGGTTGGCCAGCCTGTCCTGGACCTCCTGGGGGAGTTGGTGGTCGGGGAACGTCTCGGCGAAGCGATTCCAGATCAATCCCTCCTTTTTGAAGGGAAACACGTCATTCCTGGTGCTCTCAAGCAGAATAAACATGACGTGTTTGATTGAGATGTCCTTGAGCTTGTCGCGCAGCGTTTCCAGCAGGGGCTCATCAAGGTTAGAAACCTTGAGAGGGTCGGCTGCGGCGCTATAGTGCTGCGCTTTATCCGTGTACCAATCCTCAAACCCTCCAAGTGTTGTGTCCCTTGGCAGCCAGCTGAACGGTATCGGTTTGGCGAGGGCGGATCGCTCATCCCAGGTGCGCTGGACGCCATTTCCGAAGTAAGAGGGCAGGTCGTCGAGGAATGGTGATGTCGAAGCAAAGTCGACAAAGGGTAAAAGGCCGCTGGTCCACGAGAGGAAAATGAGCGACGAATCCTTGGGTCGGAGGAATGTGAGGATGAAAAGAGCAGTGAGGAGAATGGAGACGACGATGTACGGCAGAGCGTGCAGGGCGCACTTTGGTGAGCACGTGTTGGAGGATAGCGAGGATGGCTTCGGTTTTTCGTTGTGTCTCAAAAGGGTCAGATTGTCGCCGTCGTTCCAGTCATCGTCGTCGAGCTGGGTGTCGCGTTGAGATACTTGACTGTAGCACACTCGGGAGCTCATCAGAGGGCCGAGTTTCCGTCGGGCAAAGGCAAAGGGCCAGTTGGCGATGTCTGCGCCCAATCCAAAGAGTCCATAGCAGGCACCCTGGAGCAAAGCGCTCAAAAATAGACACAGGGACAGGACCACGGTAAAGGTCATAAGCCCGGAGAAGAGAATGGCCCTCGACGTGGGATCGGCGACAAACCCAATGTTGCGCCAGTGGATTTCGGACCCTGCGACGACGTAGAAGGAGATGGACGTGATGCCGAGAGCGATGTTGTAGGATATTAATATGCCGGCGATGGCTGAAACGAGGAGTCGTACTTTTTTCGAGACGGTGGGCACCCAATGGCTAAGGAGGAGGCGGATGAGGAGAAGAAGCAAAATGTCTTGGGTAAAGAATGAAAAGAAGAAGAGCACCATGCGCTTGGGAGCGACCGAGAATCGGTGGTTGTGAAGATGCGTGCCCTTGGCGCCACAGACTGCGACGGCGACGAGGGTGAAGAGGAATCGTCGGTTGGCGAAGCGCGAGCCAACAAAGGCAAGCCATCCAGGTTTTCGACTCATCTTGGGGGGCAGATGATGCTATTGAGGATGTTGGATTCGTGGTCGTGTTCGTGGGGTGTTGTGTCGGAGGTGATGGATGGGTTTCGCGTGAGCGCTGCGTGCGATACTGCCTGGAAATGATGCGACAGCTAACAAAACCTTGCCATTGCACCAGAGCTGGACAAATGGACCATGGCAAATGGCCAAACCTCGGGAACAGCAGACGAGGAGAAACACCGGGCGCCCTCAGCCATGATAAATACCTGCCATGCACTGCACTGCACCCCAGAGCCTGGTTTCGGCCGCCCCTGTAGTGGAGGAGAGGAGGAAGCGCAAGCTAGAGCCAGGCACGGCACCTTGTTTCCGCGCCGCCGCGTTATGGAGACAAAGACTGCTGCTTCTGGGGGAGGTGTCAACCAACGGCTATTCGACGTTCTGGGCTTGGTACAAAAGGCTTGACTGCGACAGTTTTTGTCCGGCCAAAATATGCCGAGGCTAATGTCGAAATGAAACGAGAACAAGGCGATTTGTGAGGCTAGCGAGTCGGAAACAGCATCGAATCCATCCATGGATACTTACGGGCACGCACTGCATTGCACTGCCAGCTGCGTAATTACTGCGGCTGAGTACATTAAATTACCAGTGGGCCGTATCTCCTGCGCGTCGTATTTGGCCGCAAACAGAATTCGTTTACCGTATCAAGTCACAAGACACTCAAGACACAAAAGGGGCACAGCAGCGACGATTGGCCACTGCGCGCTGGTTACCTAAGTCGCCAAGGTAATCCATTGGGGCGATGCGTTGCATCGGCTACGGACCTCGACCGAAACGAGTCAAGACTCGCCTTGCTAGCAAGGGTCTCAGGGACCAGTCCAATCAGTGTGACTCTCTCTGTTGGACTTGTGGAGTCTAGATCCTACAATGACATTTGACAGGGGCTAGAAGGGGCCAGTCCTAGAATTGTGTTTATCAGGGGACAGATCTGCCATCAGGGGCTTCAACATGCTACACGGCTCCCGCAGAACTGAGTGAAACAAATACGCTGCAACGAATTAACCGCCAAAACGTCTAAAAGGGCTCGTTCCTTTATATGTATCAAGTGAACGGCGGTGTATTGCACATGGCAGTGCTAGTCCTCTGGCGTTCAGGGTCTTTTTGCCTTTTACCGAGGGTCCAACATGGAGGGGTCTAATTTAACCGTCCAGCTCCGCACGCGCTCTAGCTCGGACATGCCGACATGCCGTGCTTATGAGGTGCTCACGAAGCGCCACGCGACAATATTTTTCGCAAAGAGCGCAACGAGTGTGTGTAGCTGAAAATCATACCTAGTAAGTTCTCTGCGGCAGTTTTATACGAGATCAAGTGGTCATATGTTTTGCTTCCTGGTTTTCGACTCTGGTTGTGTGTATTTTCCAATGCAAGCTTTGAACCCCCCGCAAAAGGGATGCGCCGAGACCCCCACCAGTGAGGCGATCAAATGTCGGCAAATCTTAATCGCGCATCTCTGGCAATGACATTGAATACCTGATTCAGGCCTGCCCTAGGGAACTCACGGGCAGCAAGCGCTTTTAAGAAAACTATAAAAGTCTGAACAATTATCGATAACTATGTCATTGGTATTGTTGTCCATGAGTTGGCACTCTCTTGGATGACTGCACAGTCTGGGGAGGGCTATGTATAATGCTCAATGCTCGATGCTCTCTCAAGGCGAGGTATTTCTATAGTAACAAAGGATATACGGATAGTTTCTTCCCAATTCAAGCATTATAACCTAGTACTTACATAATAACCTAATCTCAAGCTTCTTACCAACTAAATGTATAGAAGACTCATTCTGGATATAATGTAAGAGGTTATCTTAGACCTTAATAACTACAAGAACTACTTGCTCTTTCACCTTTAAGATAATCCATCTGAATAATAACCACCACTAAACACAGCTATGTATTTTATTCTCATCATCTTCTAATACCCCCACTTTGTGTCTAAGCAATCGACAGCCGTGCCTTTACCTCGTCCAAGATCGTCCCAGATTACCCTGTACCGGCCTTTTCCGGATCGCCGGGATTGGCAAAAACAAAATTCCGCGAGAACTATCGTTGTTGGCTTGAAGCGACATCGGCCTACCTGACAATGGATCTGATCAATTAATCCTCGATCCCAACTGGCTGCCATCTCACAGACATGGCGCGAACAATCACTCCCGACCAGCTCTCAAAGGAGAACAGAATAGTCCAGTTCTCGCCCGTGTATAAGATTGATCCAAAGACGGTCGTCAAAAGCCCCGCTCGTATGGCAGAGGCCGAGATAATGAGATTTGTCCGTGCCAACACTTCGATACCTGTTCCCGAAATCCAAAACGCCTATCGCGACGAGGAGACGAAAGAAATCATCATCATCATGGACTACGTCGAAGGAATAACTCTCAAGGAGGCGTGGCCCGACTATACCGAGGCAGAGCAGGAGTCAGTCATCTCCCAACTACATGGGTATATGGCTCAGCTTCGCCGCTTCAAGGGCGACTTTATCGGCTCGATTGACGGCACGGCATGTAACGACCAGTACTTTTGTGAGGACCCGGAGGCGTATGGACCTTATCAAACCGAGGAGGAATTCAATCATGGCATTGTCAAAGCGATGAAGAAGGACAACGACCATGGATTTGCCGAGTGGAGATGCACCGTCTGGCTGAACGTCATGAAAGACCACGATATCATCCTGACGCACGGCGACTTTGACCCTCGTAACATTATGGTTCAAGGTGACAAGGTCACAGGCATCGTGGACTGGGAGCTGTCAGGCTACTATCCTGCTTACTGGGAATACGGCAAGGCGCTGTTGCGGCCTGAGTGGGAGGGCTCGTGGAGCCGCAGTAAGGCTGTGGACAAGATTCTGGAGCCGTTTTACAAGGAGCTCTCCGTCATGTGGAGCTCAAATGATGTGCTATACTGATGGAGCGAGATTCTTCGTAGAGTTTAAATCCTGCCGCTACCCAAGCTTGTAGCTATTTGCTACCAGACTGCCGAGCTACCAGCGGGTCTCGGGACTATGCTGGGAAGTGGCTCACGTCTTCTCGACGTCTTGTTGCCGAAGGGGAGCGTTCATCCATCACGTTCCAGGAGGTGGGAGAAGTCTCCAGCCTCTAGCCGAATGCTTGGCTAATATTCTGGTACAGTAAAGATAGACTAGTCTGGTCTCATCACGGCAGCTCATGGGAAGTCTCCAGCGTTGCATGCTCTCTACTTGGTAGAAAATAGCCTCATTATTTGATGTAAAGTACACGCACTTTCAAGAACCTGGAGACACACTTAATGCTGGTTAAGAAGTTCTCAAAGTCGAGGAGGGATTCAAGACGGATGATCTGGTCTCCGACGACATGGATCCCTAAGGGGAGACTGGCTATTGCGATTCCTTCAGCAGTCATATACACGTTTTCTGGTATATAGTCTATTCAGAGCAGTGCTATGGTACATTGGGATATTCTCAAACTGCGGTGCGTAATCTATTCGGCAAACGCTGGAGAATTAATGTAAACTTTGAGTATTCTATTAAAATACGTCAGCAAGCGTATTCATGACGACGGATGTGAGCCATAGTTTAAACGATACTTATAATAGAGACTTTAAACCCGGCACAGGACTTGATCGAATCTGGTCTCGGGTGAAAAACAGTAACTCATCTTTACTGTAAGGCTAAAACGAAGGTAAGAACATTTCTGGCATGATCTAAAATAGCATATGAGAGATTGATTCATCAACTTTATCCTGTCTCCAGGACTCAGACGGTGCTTTGACAAGTATATTAACACTAATATAGCAGCAAACTCTATGTTCTTGACATCCTGGCAGAATGCCTAGTTTTGGGGGCATCAACTTGGGTCAGAATAACAAAGCGTCGCAAGGTTTCGACGCTTGGACCAATCCAAACTCAATCCAGCACTCAGTTATTGCTATTCTTCGAGGTTGAGTTCGTTGGCGTACGTGTTCGGGGGCATCTTTTGAGTCGCTGGAAGCACCGCTGGACCGAATATACAGAATATCCCAATAGCAGACCCAATACATGCGCCATCAAATCTGATAAAATACCCCTCGGTCTTCATCAACTCGCCGTTTCATGCAGGCGTAGACAACCCTATTGACGTCGTCGACATCTGGACCGTGACATGGCACGTTCCCGGAAGGCGTGACTTGGTGAGCTCTGCCGCGTCTAGTTTATGTTGTATGTAAAGACAAGTGTCTGTCAAGTTTAACCAATGGCCGCACTATTATGGGCTGTCAATGGTCGAGGCAGTTTGCCCGATGCCCATGATCAGCACAACATTGCTTGCGACCTCCGGGAATACGGAGCAGCTCCCCACGACGGTGGAGGAGAGGATGATGAATGTGATGGTGAAAGTGAGTGGCAGATCAAACCGGAACTTGACGTGTGTGACCGAGGGTAAAGAAGATCAAGACACTTGGGCGGTGGGAACATCGTTACTCTTATACCCGCTGTTGGAGCAGCCTGAGGATTGATCTCTTGGTTCAAACCCGCGGCTTTGGGCAGCGATTTGCCCTGCAGACACGTACTACTTGGCTAGCATTGGGCTTTGTGCACTCCTCTGTACCCGATCTACTGACCTCTTGTACAGGTGTCGTGTGGGTACCAAAGAAAGGAAGCTATCCCGGCTTACCATTGTATATGCGTCTCATTGACTTCCAGTTGGACATACCTAGCCACTTGTACTACGGCGCAAATTTTGGCTTACTAGCAGGTTTGATAAGTATGGATGTGGAAATTCTCTATCCATATACATGGTACCATTTCCCTGCATGCGTCCGTTGCATCTTGTGAGTCATTTACTGCTTCGTCGGTTGGGACCTGGTCTCTCAACTTCGGAAATTAGCCCACGATTTGTTTTTTACGTGACGTAGCTGAGCCCAGACTATTGATTCAAGTGATAGGGCCAACGTTTGGTTCCCGCGCTTCCGTGTACAAGCCGCTATCAATCTCGACTAGCTGGGAGGTTCTAGGCCTGTTCCTGACCCGCGTACTCCGTAGACAGTCAATAAAACCCATCAAAATGGGCCAAATATTGATTCATGTCTCCCCAATATTGCAGTGCTTGGCTATCACCAGGGCCTCAAGAATCCCACGAGTGAGCTTTCTGCTCCACCGCGGGCGAAGCGTCTTGACGAGTAGAATGAGTACATGATAGATCCTCTTTGGGGGATTCTTGCCTCCTTCGACCAAGGTCTCTCTCGCCGTTCGTTTCACCACACTTCTACCCCGTGGTCGCCCAGGCCGGTACTTTATTCAGGATGTGATCCGCGGTTGCGCTTGCGGGCCTGGCTTTGGCTACCATTGCGGCCGCTGGTCCTTGCAAACCTAATTCACGCACATCTCAGTCCACCGACATTGGCTCCTCGACTGATGCAAGCAGTTTCTCGCTCACATCGAGCTTGCCAGCCTCGACTGACGTCCCAAGCGACACCTTGACTGTGTCGCCTACTTCTATCATAGAGGAAGAGATCATCATTACCAACGCCGCTATTGGTGGTAGCTTTTCCTCATATGCTGCCAGCAACCCCCAAGCGGCATCTCCAACTTTGGCGTCGAAGGAAACGCTGTCTTCCAGCAGGGAGGATGCTACAAGGGAGACGGAAGCGCTGATGACGGCTGCGTTTCTATGTTTTCTGACGGCGACTCTGCTGCTGGAAAGCGAGATATTGGCTCGTCTGCTGGTATCTTCCAGACCCTTCCCTCGTTGAACACGGGTTCCCGGAGCAAATACACCGTGCAGTTCTACTATGTCGTTGTCACACTTGGCGGGTTTCAGGCTTGTTCCATCAGCGCGTCTCTGGGCGGCACGCAGTTTTACTCCAACATTCTTGTCAGCGCCGGCCTGGGTGTCTCATGGGTTCGGGCCCTAGAGCAGGTCGAGGCCAGGTCATCCTCGGCCAACTTTCAAATTTTCATGACTTGCTCGGGCAACGGCATGGCTGTCGTTCTGCTCGACTCGCTCTTCATCTCCAACCAAGTTACTCCTGGCAACATTGACGATTTTGATCTGGACTATGGCGCCTCCGATCCCAACAGCGGAACACCGACATCATCTTCACCTCCTCTAGAGGAGTCTAGCTTTACCTCTCTCTACCCAAGCAGTATCGAGACTACCAAACAGTCAGCTGCTCCGACTGGCGATGCCTCAACCTCGACCACTTCAACACAGCCATCAGAGTCTACTGGTGGCCCCTGTCGATGGACCCAAGGTCAGCAATGTGATCTTAGAGAAGGGGGACAGCCAGGATCGAACTACAATCTCCTTGGCTTGAACCATCTTCCCACGTACGGCCACCCTGGAGAAGATAGTGGTCAGTTTTTCGAGAGCATCGAGGAGTGTGCTGCTTATTGCAATACCCTCCCTGACTGCAAATCCGTCGGATGCATGTACGCCTCGTCCAGATGCTTGTTCTCAAACAGCGACATTATTCCATCTCAGATAGAGTATATTATGAGTGACGCGGAAGATGCTAAGTGGAACGAGATGGGGTGCTTCAGTTGCCCCGACTGTTCCTGATTTGACTCTGGCGTCAGCGCAACCATGCTATAGATATTACTCATTGCTCTGCGGAAGGCAAGATACTTGTATAATAATTAATAGTATAGTTTGGTCCTTAATTAGTGGCGGGCAAATGGGATAGAAACAGCATGGTGCAAGTTGGTACTTATTGAACAGTCACCCACGGCAAAATCAGGGACTGTTGTAAGGTTTTCTAATATAGAAATGAGCGACGGGATTTAGTAGACTTTCTTGTAGCTACGACTAGTAGGCCTATTTTCCCTTGACCCTTCTGATTGAGAACGGGGCGATTCACACCTCATGCCTAATTGACCCTCCTAGTCCTGCCAAACCACATTCTATCCTCAGCTCGACATGATTGTGCTTGGCTATTATTTCCACTCTATCCCCGGAACGAGCTCATCGCATTGGCAGTTTCGGTGAAGCCGATGCACATCCCGATCTGGAAACTTGAGTCTCCTCTATCAGCCCAGTAGCTGCCCTCGCCAAGGGCGCAAGCGCCAGCGCAGTGGTTGTTGCGATGGAACTGGGCTGACTGGCCTTTGGCACCGTACCTTTTGACGGTTACCGACGTGAAACCCGGAGTTGGCGTAGAGCACGTGTTGTCCTAGACATTGTTGCGCCGAGGGGCTCCGGTGCAATCGGGGTGCTCCCAGAGTTATACGACGTAGGACGAGGCTGTTGTCGCCAGTAGAGCGGTACTAAAGAGTGATTTGGCCAGTATTTTATGACAATGTGTGAATCTAGAGAAGTGGTAGAAGAGATGTTTGACAGCGAGATACAGCTTTGGGTTTTTGATCCAGAATGGAATATGAGAGAGCTGGAGAATGCTATAGCTTCTACACTTCCCTTTTTACACCTTGATGGGACTGTGTTTACCACTGGTGCTGACTCAATTCTGCCCACGAATACTGGCACAATGACGAGTGTCGGCAACCACGAGAGGAGGCGCCAGTTAGAGTTGTCGTTGACAAAACAGACCCCATAGAGCCAGGGGAGCACAGCGTTGATCTTTCTTTAAGAGGAAGATACCGCGCCTCTCTTGACCATTATGAAGCCAGAAGATAGAATGGGGCATTTCGCCTGACAGGGAGAGGCACTGTCGCGCATGTAATTTACCTATAGTAGGATAGTTTGATGTGGAAATAGCCTCATCCCCGCAGACATATACAAATACACTGTCATCCAAGGCAACGAAAGTTCATGGAACAAAGCACCCCATAGCTGACGCGACCACCTAGATCAGCTGCAATTGTCGCATAGCCACTCCCAGATCAATGAACGTAGCTTCGAGTCCACGGGATGCCTTCCGAGTCACCAAAGTTCCTTCACAAGCACAGTAATGTCAAAGCATGTACGTAAGCTTATAAATGGGTCGTCTTCAAGTAACAGGATACGGCCGCGGCTGTGACATCGACAACTATACATAGGTTGGGGAGGGGTCTTTTGTCGTGGGTAGTCTCTCCGGTTTCTAAAATAGCCCAATCCGTAATTCAAATTTCGACTTGCTCTGCCTTCCTTCTTGCCTATGGTCCTGATTAGTCGCCGCTTTAACCTGAGTCGGGACTGAGCCGGCGGTAGAAGCGGGCAGCTGTCTCACGTTTCAGCCCTTAGTGATGGTCAAGGGCCTAAGTCACTGTACAAGGGCTACAGTCAATAATGTTTTGCATTCTAGCTACGTATTACATATCTGTATCATCGACCGTTGACTGTCGCAGGGCGGTGATTCGAGTCCATCGGGGGTGTGCTCACCACGCCTTGAACCCCCGGTTGGGTGCCTTGGATCTCACCCAAAGAGCCACTTAGCCAGCCAGTACTGGATGACCCAAGCACTCAAGAACACACAGAAAGCTAGAAAGACAAAGAGGTACAGACCGACCGTCACTGTATCCTCCATATGAACACGAAGCATTGCTACAACACGCCACTGATAGTAGTGGCCGCGGCTAATCTCATCCCGAGTAGAAAATTGATGATACGGCTGACGCCGGGAAATCAGGTAATACATGAAGCTTGGGGGTCTTTTTTCGTAGCGTGCAGCTCGCCAAACCCGGCGAGTACGGTGATAGGTGTCAACTGCCAAGAAAGCGATGATGGCGATCAGAAACATGATCGGCCTGAGAACCACATGAATCCCCGCCTGATTCTTTTGTTAGTGACAAGAATCATGATTAAAGTGTTGTAGACGTACAGCGTCACGACCTTGATGACTGGTAGGCATGCTTGGATAAGGTATAGCACGTTGAGACGGTTGTTACTTGAGACCAGGATAGCTGCCTCGAAAGCTTTCTTTGGAAGATATAGAGCAGCGCTCTGGAATTTTGGAAAGAATTAATGAATTCGCAGTTATTCTGGTGATTGCCCACCTGTCTTTTATGCCTAAGCCAACATCAACCCAACATCAGTTCCTACAAGTGCTTGGCCATTCTGGATGCTGCTGATTCGTCCAAATGGAAAAGGGCATTTAGCATCGACCCAATCATCACCACATGGTTCGAGACCTGCAAGAAGATGGAGTCGTATCTGCATAGACTGGAGACTTTATTGGTCGTACCTTTGAGCAGCAGCCTTTTGCTATCGGTCTCTGCCATCTTGTAAGCCTGAGGCTGCTGGATGCTCTGGCATGGCTTGTACTTCCTCTTTCGTCGCCACCCCCTCTTGCTCAACATCAGTCACAGCCAAGATTACCGACCCTTGTCGGACAGTACCCAAATCCACACGCATCACTATGGGAAGAAAACCGGGAATTCCAGAAGAGGAGTGGGAGAAGTGGAAGGAAACCATTGAGCAGATCTACATGACAGAGCAGCATAGTCTCCAACTGCTCATGAAAGGGATGGCCAGCATACATGGTTTCATTGCATCGTACGTTTAACCCTGGATCGGAAGTCATGATTCCAGGATGACTTGAGTGCGCAAGCTAATATGTAGCAGAAAAAAAGGGTATCGAAATAGGTTAGATAAATGGGGGTTTAAAAAGAACAATACTCGAGGTGTTCAAAGCTCAACCGTCAACCAAGATTCTTGCCACGATCGAAAGAGAGCGGCCCAAGCCCTTCCATCGAATAGACAGCAGCAGCTCCTCAGCTTACAGCCCTACCGACATCAATATTCACCCGAGTTTCGCTGGTACGACGACCTGGAGCCGCAGCTATGGAAAATACAAATCGCCATTGACACCATCATCAAGGGCTCATTCGCATCGAAAAGTGAGAGTTGGACAGCAGACAAGATTGCACTCATTCCCCCGTTCACTGGGTTGGATAATTCACGGAACTGGCAACACCTCAACTCCCAGTGCTCTGCCATTGTTGCCCTTTCAGGGACAGGTGTTTATGCTCACGTCAGGGGAGCTCTTCAACAGCTGGGACGAGGCGTCAAAGAGCTGGAGAGTACAGTTAGGCCAAAAGCCTTCCTATTCCAACTTGTCTACATGTGGAGGGTGTGTTTGGAGCTTCTCAAGATACGTTTGCCTTTGCCTCGTGTAAAAACGGCTGATGGCCAGTCAACCCTGTCACTCAACCCTCTTGTTCCTGCGTTCGTGGGCCAATTGGAGAAAAGTTTGGCTGACAAGCTTGGGAAGGGTGATCCTATGTGCGACATTATGGCTGCCTTGCTCACTATTTTCAGACGCGCACCGGAAAAGCTCAAAATGAGCTTAGAACGTGGATATTATATGACTATCAAGGGGTTTGAAGAAATTGTAGGAAGCGACCATGCCGTGGTTCTGAAAATGTGGTCGCACTACATCAAGTCTTGGAGACAAAGCATGTTCACCGAATGGGACAAACTGAACGAGATCTTTCAGCACATCAGCTCACATGCTGATCAGTCGCGTGGTCCTTGCAGCCCGGAGGCAATATCCGTCCTACACAGCTATACGGAGATGATTGTCACAAAAATAATCACCGAGACAGGAAACCTCAACGGATATCATCCTGCATCGCCGAGAACCTCAAACCCCACTCGGGTGGAAGACTTTGCTCTGGTGACTAGACAAAGGGCAAAGTCAAGCTTGCAAGCCTCTGGTGGTCTCAATAACGACTTGGCAGTGGAGGCATACGTTTTTTCCACTAAACTGCTTGCCACGAAGCTCTACGATAAAGTCAACCCATCTCTCAGCCTCGAGCTTCTGGATGAAGCCATCAATTTATTACAGCACGGCAACACTGAGTGCCTCATCTGGGCTGCCGTGTTCTCGAAGAATAGGCTGACACTCCTGGGAGATAAGAAAGGCTCCATAAGATCCAACCCAGAGAAGACTCGCATGGTGGAAATCAGATCTAAGCTGCCAATGATACGGGCTCAATACTCTCAGCCCTTCGACTGGGCTGGCACAAGTGGGCGGATCCGATTTCTCAGGAAGCGGCGTCAGACGGCCAGGGATGAGATGCTTGAAGATCTTCGGTCCACGCTAGATGGCTTGAGACTATCTTGAGGCGTTTTCGTTCTTTCTGGTACTTTTATACATACAAGGGCTTTGCGTTTCATGGACAAATATAGAATGAAAATATGCATCTGTGAATACGTTGTCTCTTCATAGATTTACACGAAACTCTTTCCTATCAACACTGTGTCCCGGCGATGCCCAGGCCACTAACTACTGATCACCACCTTTTATGAGGTCTTGCGCTTTATTCTTTCCCTAATATTCTTTTCAGAAAGATCTAACCGTGTTATACGTGTTAGAATGACAGGCATCTAGCCCCGCCGCTTGAGACCTTCTACGCAATGCGGGACTATTCAAGACCCTCGGAAGGTGCTTAGGGGTTCGTGGCTATGCACAATCGACTGGAGTTGGAGGGTGATGATTGCGAACCCCAATGCTTGCGCCGTGAGTATACTTTTGGCTCAAGTCGGTCGCCGAAGTCGGAGTGGCACCACCTGAGGCAAGCCTGAGCTACCATCCATAATGCGGCGATGCTTCGTCGTCGATACTCTCTTGCCAAAACACTAGCAAGAATTATAGTTTTCTGAAAATTTGTACTTATGGAGGGTAATTATTCGCTGAGCTCATGCTCTCCAAGTTCAGCAGGCAGCACTTTCACAGTGGAGGGATAGCAACAGATATGCACGAAGATGTGAGATACTGCGAATGTGTAATGGGTAGTTTGTGTTCAGGTTACTTGAGAGATACTGTTGAAGAAACAAATGCCCCCAGCTGAGCGTTAATGGATATCAGATAACGAATAGAAGTTCAGCATTACACAGGTTATCCAGTGCATATACAAAGCAGTGTCATGCTGATGCAACGCGGTATTGCTGTTTCAAAAGATGATTCAGTGAGTAATATTTACAGGATCAAAGAACGTAAGATAATTCAATAGCAACGTCCCCCAAACCTCAAGTCAGACTGTCCACCGCATGCTGCAAATGATGAACAACAACCAGCAATGAACCCGCCGAGTTTACTTTGAAGGTGCGTCAACGTTGACGTAGCACAAGACCCAACCAAAATCAACAGGATTGGTGCTGATCAGAGCAGGCTGGTCCTTGGTGAACTCAGCGCTGCCGGGACGAATACCGTTGGCGTCCTTGTACATCTGGCAAGTGACGGCGCCGACGCCTGGAGGGGGAATGCCAACAACGTCGATAGTGACATCGTAAAGCTGCAGCTCAGTGATCGAAAGGTCAAAGTGGGTGAGCTGGCTAAAGGGAATCTCGAGTGGCTTCTTTGTTTGGCCGTTGATGGCGTAGATGTTTGCAACAGCCTTTGTCTCTGGAGCTGGGACTGCCGTTGCAGTCAACGCAAGGGATGCAACGGCAGTGAAGAAAGTTGTAAAATGCATTATGGCAGGAGTTTTTGGGCCGGGGTCAAATGGGTAGTGTTATAAGAGTGTGGTTGATGGAGAACTACCAGAATCGATAGAAAGGATCGCACTTATATAAATAACAGTTGAAGTATATCGTCGCTACATCTACCTCTTTCCGGACTACTCGTGTTCTCTTAGTACTATTAAAATACCTCGATGTCGATCGGCTGACAGCTGACAGGTTGCACAAAGCTTCCATCTATTCCTCATATGTCGAGCCAACGACATGCTTCTTTCACTGGATTTACTGATGTATCAGTAAGCACTTGTTGTTTCAATTACATATTGGTGGGCACGTGAGTTCTTTATTCGTCGGCACTCTGGGGCTCGTGGTTGAGGCTGAGTGATACGGGCATGCAGATCCCTTCGGATATGCGGATCATGTCAGAATACTCCGAGCCGCTGAGGTCAGTTGCAGGGTTGCAGAGATGTCGGCCAAGGAAGGTGGAAATAAAAGTGTTTCATGTGACGCATCCGACAAGTCCGGCTAGCACATACTGAGCGGTTCGCTGCTCCTCATCAGCTAGGACTAAACTGGCCTATCCCTAAGGCGCTGGATACATCATATGTCTCACTTTGAGCGGCAACTTTTCCCATCTTCGTATCTCGTGGCGCGTCTGACAGAGCACAATAGCTTGACAGGCTCATCAAACAAAACAGGCGCTATGGATGGCTGGATCAAGAGTACGTACAAGCTGCCCCTAACTCGGCAGTGAAAATTGCTCAATAGAGAGCGTCGTTTATGAGGTCGACACAGGCGCGGCCCTGAGTGTACCAAGTGGACCTTTGCTGTTGATGGCTCTACTTGCGGATACTATTACTTTCTTAAAAGACCCAAGAATGAAACAGATTCACTGCTTGATCACCCATACAGACCGTTGTGTTAGTAAGAGAACCATATCCTACTGCGGAAGATGTGGCTTCTTAACTAACGAGCAACCGACGTCAGGCGAAAGGTTTACTTGTCCCAAGGGTTTGATAACATCGAGTCAAGGAGTGAAAATGGTTGATATGAGAGGAAGTGGCTGGTTTAATCCCGAGGGCTACTAAGGTAGGGGCTACTAAAGACCAACGACCCTCGATTCCATCTCTCATATGGGCGGGTATCAAGTTGGCAGGCCCACGGCGACGTGGAATATACCTGTACAGTAAGCAGAGCCTCCCCATTCAATGAACCAATCACTTAAGGCTCCTCTGATGACCCAGCCATCGTTTCCTTCTTCACGTCCTCCAAGAATTGCTCAAACGCGGGCCTGTTGGGCTTACACAGTGCCAAGCTCCAGAACAGTACCGTCTTCGAAATATTCCCGAATCGCCTTAATAGTGCAGTTGGATGGGTGATTCATGATCCCGTGCTGGCTCTGTTAGCTTTCAATGCCCAGAAAGAAAGAGGATAACTCGCACCATCGCCCTCACGAATAAGAAGCCTACTCCCCTTCCATCGAGACGCAGTATCCCAAGCACCGCTCAGCCGCGTGATTGGGTCACATCGACTGTTGGCCAACAGGATCGAGTAGCCAGTATTTAAGTTTCTCCAAGGACCCTCGTGTCTCTCGGCCGCCTCGACGAGTCAACGGGCACAAACCTAGACCTTGGGACTGAATGCATCCGAGAAAGAGCCCTGGGCTGATTGAGCCTGCAGCTGAGAGTAGATCTGTTCAGGGGAGTCGGCTCGCCAGCTTGAGTCCGAATAGGAGATAGCGTGAAAGTTGTACGCTTTTCCAATATTCCACAGCTCTTCTCGCTCTACTGGCGGCGGCGACGATCCAGGGTCGGCCAAACTGGTCAAGTTGCGCTTCAAGAGCAGGTCGACAACAGATATAGCGTCCCCGAAGCTCTTCGGTTCATATATCGCTGACAGCAGGGCACCCTTGCTCTGTTGGTAAACAGTAACATTACCAGGTGTGAACCAAGGTGAAGCTCCCAGCTCTTTCCCAACCACAATGGGGTCATCGAGAACCTCTTCTCATACCTCGACTGTAGCAGCCATAAAGTTCCCGGCGGTAGTATCAGATCCCGTGAAGTCTGTTAATGGGAATCACCCCACGCCAGTGTCAACGCATTCTTCAAAGAAATGAAGGAGGGCGGCCTCGCTGTCACGAGTAGTACTGAGCCACCCACCAGAATAGTAATCGTCAGGCAAAACAATACCATTCAAAAGTATACGGCCAACGCGGTCAGGGGACATGGCTGCGAAAGCCTGTCCAAGAATAGTGCTATACGACCAGCCCCAGATTCTCAAAAGGCCATCTTCGTCGAGAGCGTCGGTAATTGCGAGCAAGTCTCTTCCACAAAAGCCGTTCCATAAAACGTCATGCTTTCTTTGCTGCTCTCGAAACAGGCCTCTGCGTATCTGCCACTGTTTTCTCATACCTGGCCCTCGAGAAGATTAAACACGTCCGACTGGGATACGCCGGCGTAGGGATTGTTGCGTCTAGACAGTCCAGCAGAGTCGGATGTTCCATTTCCGAGATTGTAGGGAAAGGGCATCGTGCGGCCTGTGCCTCTGCCATAATTATCAGCTTCAGAGTGATCGAGAATGTGTTGTCCAAGACTGAGGCTTACCGCGCATCGAAACCAAATACATCAAAGTGACCTCCGAGAGAACTACGACATTAGTTCTAAGCCATCAAGTTATCCGAACATCACAACTTACTTAGGGTACGTCTGGCCATTACTTGCAATCTTTTCGACGCCAGAACCCCCAGGGCCACCTGGAATAACGATGACGCTGCCTTTGACTGGCTCATTTGTAGCATTGACCTTGATCAACTACAGTTCGAGCTTCTTCTCGGACTTGGCATTGGTGTAGTCAAGAGGAACTTGGTGCATGTGTCTTAGCTTGATCTGAATCTGACCCGACTCCGACCTGGAGTCTGTTGGTATTCTCTCGGCAGTCAAAGTACGACATAAGACAGACACGAGCAATCAGAGGCTATCCGAGACTGGGTGTCTGCCTCGTCAAAGGCATGGCTTGCAGGAACCATACTAGTAACTGCAAGAAACTTCAAGTAGGAGAATGATCGTTGGGACAAATTGTTTGTTGCCCGTACCTTGCTGATGATCAACGCTTAAGTTGGCATAAGGGTAGCGATCTCTAATCTACTGGCAGCCAGTGCTAGGCAACTCATTCCAGTGTATCCTCTCACAAATGATGACAATCGTGTGATCAGGCCCAAAATACGCAACTACACAAGGATATCATTGGCAGCACTTCCTTTGAAGTTGATTCTCCAAACGTTCTCATTTTATAGTCACTACTGCGGCTTCAAGATATGTTCGGTGGCAAAGCCCATGGCATAATCCTTCTTCCCCAGCGGCATGCCTTCCTTCCGAAGGATAGCGTAGGTCATTGAAAGATGAAAGTTGATGTTGGGGATAGCCGCTCCCATAGCGAATGCCTTTCCCGTTATATTCATCGTCCCTGCCGAGGGCAAGTCTGTCGGTGCGACCTCTTCTCCAAGCTTATTAACGGTGTCTTTGTCGGCTTGTCCAAGAGCTTCGAGGACCCTGGCAATGCGCGCGTGCATGTCCGCGTATGAAACAAGGTCGTCCTGGTAATCAACTGCATCCCTGCCAGAAAGCCTGGCAAGCACCAGCTCTGAAAATCTTGTAGCTGCGTGAACCTGGAAAGTCAGAGGGTTCATGTCCTCGTGCAGCCGCGCCTTGAGGAAGCGATCCGGGTTAGGCTGTTCCTCTGCTTTGACGAGGAGGCTGTCCAGAGTCTCGAGAACTATCTTCGCCTCCACAATAGTCGCGTCATATAGGGTAAACACCATAGTGAGGTTTTTGTTGGCAGGTAAGAAGATATAGAAATAGGCGGTAATTGAACACGGGTGAAAATACCGCTAGTAGTCCCTGTTATGTATCACGAGAAACTGTGCGGCCCTAGCCCTAATTGCAATCAATCATTGGCATTTAAAAGTGTCGGTTGTTGAGTATCAAGCTGACTAACAAGGTAGATCATTTACCCGTTGCCTGTCCAAGCCTGTGCCGCCTGATCCGAAGGTCAGGCAACAGGATTATTGTTGTGATGTTTCTCTCCTGCGCCGTGATGAAACTCCAGACAATAAACACTCACCACCGTCTAAGAAGGACTATACTCCAACCACTTCAGCTTCACCAATGAATAATGCTGCTGTCACTGTCGTCGGTGATTCAGCAAGCCCATATCCCCTGATTATCTGCTTTCACGGATCGGGCGGCTCTTGTGCATCTTGGGCATCTCTGGCAGGGTTGCTGAGTACCAAATATCGAGTGCTCCTCTGGGACCGTCAAAACGATGTCCGCGACTTGGACTCGGCTATACGCGCACTCGAAAGCCATCTAGGACAAGCCCAGCTGTCACCACCTTACGTCCTAATCGCCCACTCCTACGGCGGCACATTCGTGCGGTTGTTTCTGCAAAAAAGAGCCGACGACGTGGCGGGAATGGTCCTCGCTGAGACAGGCCAGGAGACTGGTATAGGTGACAAGATGGAGAACGAACAATACGAAAAGCAAATAATGGGCGACAAGCCCGTTGCGGTGATTCGAGGCAATACGTTGATTGACAAGTGGAAGCAATATGAACAAGCTATAGTTGCTGCTGGGGACGATGCTGCCAGCCCTAGTCTCTCAATTCAGAAGCAATTTCTGGTTGCGACAGATAAGGAGGATGAGCGGTTGAAGAAGGCGCAATTGGCACTATCACGGCAAAGTCGTTATACTCATATCCCAGACTGTGGACATAATGTAGTTCAGGATAGGCCAGAAGATGTGGCCCGAGAGGTCGACTGGGTCATGGAAAATCTCCGACCTGCCAGCGAAAACACAACGGTTCGGCGAATGGTACGGGCATGGTTAAGGAGATTGGGACAGCGTGCTTAGTGCCATTTAGCAGCCAGAACTAGGTGCTCTCACAGAGTTGATAACATATGGATTTATTCCCTTTTTCGGTAACAGATACTTGCATGCCAGTCGTGGACGAGGAAACAGATCCCAAGACCGTAATTTATACGGCAGAGTAAGGCCATAAGGAAGAACACGCAGAACAGACCCTTATGACTGGTGCATATGTAGCTCATCGGCCCATCACGACGTTCTGTTACCAACTTGTAACCAGATACCCACCCTCTCAAGTGTGGTTTCTCTGTTAATCAAGTGAAGGTTGACCTACAGGCTGTGATAAGTCTTAGGCCATTAATGTAACTATCTTGAGACACAACAACAGAGAACGATAGGCAGGCAAGAACTGCTCTACAACTGCTCTACAACCAAGATTCTTCGTACAAGCCGTTATGCTAGATTTTAAGACTAGAATGTGTCAGCCGAATGTGTTGTAATCTGAGGAAGTGCTCAAGACCATAGGGTTATAGCCCGCAAAGTAAGCACTCTCTACCACATACGACCATACCCATCGGAAAACTCGGGATCCCGTCCGCTCTCCCATAGATAAGCCGGTGAGGGGCGGATTAGTAGTTGGGTCGGTGACGACCAGCGAATCCCCGCTGTTGTATGTGCTTTTTGGTTTTCCGTCGAGGACGAAGTTTCCTTTATTTTTGCGTTCCGTGTTGGCACTTGCAATACTTTAGTGGGCGAACTACGTTGCTGAAATAACAACTTGCCCTGCGTTTGTAATAGATTTGGCAGCGCCGATAGGTAGTTTAATACACACCAAGCAGGTAGAGTTGCTTGTGGAGATTTTTATCTCTTTTACCAGTTCAATCCCGCAATGAAAGCAATATGGCCAGAAAAAAACTAACGAGAGGATCGTTTTTAGTATTGCATAAACAATCAAAGTATATTAAAGTCATATCAAACCCTGGTACGGTAGGTAGAATGTCATGATTATTCTACAAGCAGTCGATCGCTTCGAGTGCTATTCATCCTGAACGAGATCTAATAGCACATCACGTCACTTGAGTATGAATCATATACGACAAATCTGACATTGTTTCATTATTGCCTGGATGCGAACCGTTTTGGCCTCCGTTGTCTGGTCTGGTCTATTTGCCTAATAAATGAATTCTTCAGTCTTCACCTGTTTACCCTGCGACATGAAATCAGATACATCACAATCACACCCGTTCACTGAAACGGGGATTTGAGTGTTAGTGAATAGACAACACATACGACTAATACCAACTAAAAACTCGCTTTTGGCAACTATATATAAACCTATGACTCCTCGTTATGCTAGTCAATTTCTCAGTAAACTCCAACGTTCCGATCGACCGCAACCTTGACAGCATTTCCTGCCAACTCCGTTCTGTAACTGACCGACAAATCCCCAATCATCAAAATATGTGTGTTGTCGTATACACCGGCTTCAGGTGTATTGACTGCAATCGCGTCACAGACATCCGGCAGCACCTCACCAGACGTTGCCAGCGCGTCTTGGACCGCAAGTCGTGCAGGGGCAAGACCTACGAGTACCTGTACACCAGGACAATTTGCGCTGCTTGTCGTCAAAGACGGATTGGACTGGGACAAGAAAGGCCGTAGTTGTCAAATATCAAAGCCTGCATTATACTTAAGATGGTGACACAAGGACGCGATGGTAGGGTCCGTCGATCAGATGAATTGACTTTGTCTGGTTAACCAGGAAACCCGCGGGTTAAGGTTTGATACAGGTACTAAGGGCGAAAAAAGCAATATCCGTAGCTTCGTTTTACCTAGAATCTCACGTGCCCTAGTGTCTTGTTCGTGGCCAAGTACTTTTTGCAGAGCGAGACATGTAAAAATACTAACCAGCTAGCTACATTAGCTTGATCGACACCCATCACCATCTTCCCTTTCTGAGACATTCACCCCGAAGAAATAGCGTAGCCCTTGACAATCCGAAATCAAAACACTCCGGGGTTAAAAGACACAGCCTTGAACGTAGAATGCACCCAACCTCCTTTCCTCACCAGCTACAAGCCTACGATCATTATCCAAGATGCTTCCCCCATCACTCACAACCATCTACCAACAGTACAAGGCAGACACAGACTCTATCGCTGCATGGCTTGCCACAACCGCAAAGGCCAATGGCTACATGCCGGCAAAGCCAGGCAGAACGAAGGGCAAGGCTCGCAAGGCCGCCAAAGCCTCACAGCAACCTCAATTCGGCAAATCTGCGCCAAAGGCTTCCTATGTGATCAGAATCGTAGACTTTGAGCCAATGGCCAGCTATGTCGCCAATATTGCTTCCGTCACCATTCCTGAGCACTTTGCCATTGCCCTCGAGCGCGTTATCTGGGGTACCAGCCCGACTAAGCAGGCCTTGATCTTAATACAACAGACTAACCTTGATATCAACAGTTCGCAAGACCTTTTCGGATCGGCTTACCGCCAGCGGAGCCCGCCCCAATCCTGCCTCAGATGAACGGCATTCCTACTTTGTCGGTGTACTTGAGAAAGTTCGCGACTGTCTCAAGCCGCTCATGAGCGCCGGCGTCTTCAAAACGTCCCACCCGGCTGCCCAGAACTCTCATGATTCTTTGAACAACATTTTCAGCGTCCTTGATGTATACACGCCATCGGAAGCTTTCTTGAACGCGCCAGATGTTGCTGTTCCCAAATCTACGACCGGGGATAAGTACACTGCCGAGCAGGACGACTCGATGGAACACGCCATCTTTGCTCTCTTCTCCCTACTGGATGATTACGAAAGGCTCAGCAAGGAGATTGACTCGCTATGGATGCGCTACATGGCCGGTTCACTTGATCTTGCTGCTGTTTCCGTTGCGACAAACACGGCGTTTGAGCTCGCTCGCAGTATGGAAGACGAAACGAAGGACTTGTTGAAAAAGCACGGCGGCGCAGCTAACCTTGCTACTTCTCACCTGATTGCGTTGTGCAAGGCAGCTGGCTTTAACGCGCTGGACAAGGAGCTGCAACTAGACCCTTACAACATGGAGGCGTACGACATGGCAAAGCGCTGTCTGGTCAACGGCATCAGCATACTCAGCGGTTATGCGGACAAGAACTCTGTGGACATTATCGTCAACAAGTACAACGGTAAGTTCGGCTGGTATGATGAAGCGTGTCCTGCTTCAGACCAGTCAAATCGTACACGGTGGACACAAGACTCGACAGCACTCATGGAGATTCTTTCGGACATGCACTTTCTCTCCTCAAACATGGGGCAGGGGGCGATGATTGAGGATGAGTTGATCCGCGGTCTAGGCGCTCTGCTCAGAGACCACTCATATGGTGTGCCCCTTTGGCTATCCTTTGCCGCACAAACATACATGCACGTCCTCCAACTCTTCGGGCCAGACTGCGGTCGTGGCTATGAACAGATGAGAGAGGAAAGCCTCAGGATCAAGAAATCTATGTGCGATGTTCCTATCTCCTCGACACAGCGCGACAGAGTCCTCGGCGTGGCGACAAAGTGGGATAACGATCCGATCTGGATGTGCCGCCAACAACTGATTAAACTAGAAATCATGCCAGGAGTCAACCCCCCGGCTTTCAAGTTTCTGCGTCGCAATCCGATTCACTGCGGTCTTCTCATCCACAGTATGCGTGCGACATTTCACGCCAAGGGCGTGGAATATGCAGCAGCTCCAGGCGGGCTCATGTGCACTACACAGCTGTACCACGCTCTCCGTCAGGAGAAGCTGCTTCCCGACGAGGTTGTGTGGGACGACCTTGAAGCCTTCTGGAAGATGCAGGGCAACCCAGCTTTCTTTGTGGGCGACCCCCCAGCAACTCGTGAAGGCTACTTCAAGAATTACTGTCTCAGCATCGGCGTGTCGGTCAGCAACTTTGCGCCATCCAAGAGAATAGGGAAGGGGAATCGAAAGGGCAAGACCAAGGGCAATATCAACGTCAACACGGCAAACAGACGCAACATGAAGTTCAACGGATGGGTGTCTTTGATGATGAATCACCGCCTTGTGCCAACCGGGGAGCGTATCCCCCTGTCGGCTGATCTGCTCGAAGGGATCCTAGTCGAGGGTCGCCGCCATGAAATGAGGGACGGCAAAGGACATATACAGCCTTTGCTCAAGGACAGGGCCAAGGATGAAAAGGTAAGCCTTCAACCACATCGAACAAAAGCCATCACTGACACCTAGAAATAGCCTGACGCAATCAACCTCTCACCTGCTGGCCTCATCAACAAGCTCGCCTTGGAAATACAAGCCGAGGTTCCCTTGATATCTTTCGATTACTTCACCATGCACAAGACGGCCTGGACTCTTTTAGAGTGGTTGAAATCCGAGTTTACCGAAATTTATGGCATGGAGTTCCTCGAGTACATTCCTCAGGAGGACAAGCTACCTTTTGTCGTGGGCTACACCTTCTCAACCGCCGCAGGACGCAAAGGCCTCCAGGACAAGGATCTCGATGCGCCCGACGATACCTTCCTCAACGCCGCAGCAGAGGTGATGAGCGTGTTCTTGGGTGCTGGGCAAGCGGGTGCTGGGCATGGACGAGTGGTTGAGGAGAGAAGCAAGGCCAAGGTCGATCCCGAAGAGGTTTCTCACATGGAATACAGGGACTATAATCCGTGGAAGATGGACAGGTTGATGAAGGAAATCAATGAAATGGCTCAGTCGGGCACTGAGCGGTTGATGAAGGAGATCACTGAAATGGCTCAGAAGGGCAATGGGCAGGGTTGCCCTGTACAATGAAAGGTGAATCATTGTTGCACACACGTTTGCGGCGCAGCATGAGTTGGATCGGCCTGTGTTTAGTTGGAAGCATAAGAGATGTCTGTCGTTAATTTGTGGTTCTTTAGCCATATTTGAGAAAACCTTGGGACCAAAGGATCCTCTGAATCCTTGTTATAAAGTATTTACTGAACTTACTTCCAATATCGCGATTATAATCTCTTGATTCTTCTGCATCAATGTTTGCCTATTTTGACCCATGTGCAATCCCGTTCGCCAAGAGTTTGGATATACCAAGCCCTAATCATTTTATTGTGGCTATAGTAACACCAAACCACGTATCAATTCCTCCAGATTGACCTGACTCTGGGACATCAGTCGGCCATTGACGTTGCTTAACCATATCAGTGAATAGGGTTTACGGAGGGAGCACCTTTTCACCACTACCTCAAATCTCGAACTGCCTTTGACAAAAACTCGCATCGAATGTGTATTTCTTAAATTCTGTTCTCCTATAGGTATCACGGAAACCCCTAGCTCAGCAGTAAGGTTCTAATATTCACGCCCCTCGCCCCCTGGCAAGCCTGTCTTGGGGTCCTTCACCATGCCAAGACACTTCCTTCACCTGCTGGTGTCCACTACATAACGACCAGCAATCTGGCCTTGTTGCATCATATCAAATACGCTTTGAAGCTCGGTCAAACCGACGACTCTGAACAATTAAAGTTAGTACTGTCTTGTGTCTCCGTTAGACGAAACTTACTTGTATGGTGCCTTGATGAAGCCTTGTCTGAAGAAGTCGATAGCCTCGGCGGTATCCTGTCGGTTACCGACGTAACTTCCCTTGATGCTAATCTCACTATAAAATACATTGTTAGATACATATGTCCCACAAGGCCGACTTGGTGTGTTTCTCTTACCGAACAACGGTGTCAAAAACTGGTGCCTTGACAAAGGCATTGGCTGGCAGACCAACGCAGACAATAGTGCCCTTGCTCTTGACATACTGGCTCGCCTCCTGGAAGGGCTTCTCGCTGGCAGCTAGAAGCAGCACGGCGTCGGGACCAGCTCCGCCCGAAGCGTTGCGGATCTCAGAGACGGTGTCTTGCGACGTCTTAAAGTCGACAAAGGTATCGGCTCCAAGCTCCAGACAAACCTTGCGCTTCTCCTCGCCGCCATCAAGAGCAGTGACGTGCAGACCCATGGCCTTGGCGTATTGGATGGCAAAGACACCGAGACCGCCGCCGGCTCCGGCAATGGCCACGTGCTGTCCGGGCCTAACCCCGGAGGACTTGAGTGCCTTGTAGACGGTCAGGCCAGCGCAGAGAATGGGCGCTACAGCGGCGAGGTCGCAGTCCTTGGGGATACGGGCGACGTGCGCAGCCTTGCCGGTGGCGTATTGCTGGAACGAACCATCGACGGTGTATCCAGAGAGCTGCGGTGTCGAGCAGAGCGACTCGTTGGATTGGCGACACTGCTCGCAGCTCATGCAGGAGCCGTGCAGCCACTTGATGCCTACATGGTCACCAATCTCGACGTCCTTGACCAGCTCGCCACGTGCAACCACGACGCCTGCGCCTTCGTGTCCTCCGACGAGAGGCAGCTTGGTCGGGAGCGGCCAGTCACCGTTCACGGCGTGCAAATCCGTGTGGCAGACACCGCTGTACTTGATGTTGATGAGGACCTCATCCGAGGCCGGCTTTGGCACGGGAATCTTCTTATACTGCACCTCTGCAACACAATCAGCCCTGGCCCGTCTCCTGGCTCGTCATGAAGACAACGTGTGAGCATGACTTACTACCACCTGTCTGCTCTAGGACCTGCGCCCATTGCTCAGTGGGGATGTTGGGAGCTGCTGCCGTGGCGTATGCCGCCGTCTTTGTCCCGTTTTGGACACTGTTGGCCTTGATGCTACTGGCGATGCCGTTGGTGCTGGTGCTCACACGGCTGTTGGTGGAGTGGCGTGCGCACGCCTGGCCGGCAGAGGTAGCACAGCTGGCGCAAAGTGACCGCCGGGTAGAGCTGAAGTTTCGAGTGCTGATCCTAATGGCCGCTGACGGGGCGAGGAATGCCGTGTTTTGGGTGGCCGGCCGGATGGCCCGGAGGGCCCCGTTTCTTATCAAGTTGTTCATTGCTACTGGCGTGCTTATGTATACTACAGTTGATTAGGTAGTGGGTTATTCGGTATGATTCTATCACGGGCGTTCTCGTAAAACGTAGACAGGATACAGACTATATTTATGATCTATCAGCATGGGGCTATCTCACTGGGGTCACCTGGAATCCTTCCTGTCGTCATGTCATATCATACGATGCATATAACCTTTCCGTAACCAACTGCTCTTTATGGGAAATTGCCTTCCCTTCGTAAGCGAACTGTCATACCCTGTCCGCGGAGAAAGACCTAGTGGCTGACTGTAACTGATCATGCGTTACTGCCCCCACAGCGGGGGCCCCCAAAGCATTCCTGGCATTCTGCCATGGGTTGGACCAACATGAGCAGATTGTAACATGACTGGTGGAGGCCGATCTGGAGCTTCTCCAGGCCATCTTGCCCCCACGGCTTCACATGGAACGATATATAGTACGTGGTAGTCGAACAAGCTCGAAAAGGACCCCGATTCTGCCTAAACTCCAAGTTCCATGGGTTCTCGACCAGATAAGGTTGACGTTTGCCACTCACCTTCCCCCCCTGGGGTATAGACACGTTGATTTTGAGTCGGGTTTCACTTAAAAACATGCATAAAAAGCTGCCCCATATGAGGGGATCTCCACGATCGATGTCAAGCCGCGTCTAACGCAAGACTGCAGCTGTCCCATTTATATGAACAAAATGCGGCTCCGCAGTCACGCTGGCAGATCCCAAGACTCAGGTCCATCACCCTAGAACCCTGCCTATTTCTAAAATACCACCCGATTGGATCGCATAGCATAAGGATAATACACCGGCAACACGTGGCCACTTAGCGAACCCGCAATTGTCACCCAGCCATACGGAGGATTCAGTTGAGTAGTCCAACTTGCTTAGAGGGCAGGAAGTATTTGTTTGGAGCCTACCCTAAACGATAGTAATGCCAGAGTAGTCTTCGTGGTGAAGTGTTGGTTAGTGGAAAATCTGATGCATCTCCTTTTGTGGACTGAAGCTTGTCGATGCTACCTTTTCTCTATCGGACTCACAGCTAGGACAAGATCCTCTGGCGTGTGGTCAACCGGCAGGGAATACTACACAAAAACACAAACCATCTATAAAGCGGTTCTTTGACACTCGAGCCACCACGAGCAACCATGTTCCACTGGTCATGGAACCAGACGAAATTCCGTATCTTTTCTGGTATTTAGTCTTGCATGAGTAAGACGGTTGCCACAGCTACCGCAGGTGTATCACTATTGTCTCATTCTATATCAGAGTGTTCAAACACGTGACACAGCCTTGTCCAAGGAGTTTCACCTTTTCTCACATCTAGCCGCCAAAGAAACTGGGGATAATTAGGAAAGTCAGCGAAGTTCTGTTGTCTGGTCATGAGTGCATCAATCAAGTAGAGAATGACATTAGGTTACTCTGTCCCAGAGAAAGTAACTATTGAGATGCCTTTGTAGTGAAAACAGAGCTAACCTGGTGATGGGCGTGTCTGGGTAGAACTGCTGTTTCATGGAAAGCGTTGTTATTCCCCGAAGCCTTCTGGGCTGATCGACTCGTGGTTGCGGACGTTGGGTCTATTTATAGAGTATGAGTATTTTTGAAGTAGCCAGTTCTACTTTTGTCGCTATTCTCCTCTTGATATATATAGACTTAATGCCCTCGCTCCGCAATCCAGACTAAAATCTTGGGGCTGACTGAGCTGGGTATGGCTGGTTCTACAGTGAACATACGGCAAAGCTTTATCGTGAGGCTGGAAAGAACAGCGCACGTAAACGCTGGGGTGGACGCCTCTCATGACTCCAAAGAAGCTAGACTATATCACAGATCAGTGCGGACCTAGATAGGCATCTAATAACGAGACTATAACAGAGTCAGCCCAAACCGACGGGGCAGTCTTATTGTGTGGCAATGGCACTACCAATGATGGAATGTTCGTGGCAAGGTGTCCATGGCTGATTGAGGGAGGTACATTTACGTCGGAGGAAAGGTACCAGAGATCAGGGACAGAAAAGTGTTTGCTCATGTACGCTGCATTCAAGTCGAAGTACTGAACCAGGCTCGGGCTGAGGATGGAGATTATGCAGGTCTTGTCCGAACGCTCGCCTGTGGTTGGTTAACATACGACAAGCGTCAACGCCGTGATAACAGGGCTGTTCTGTCTATACAAGCCATGATCTTGTTATTTGAGACACAACACACAAAGGAAAGGAATAAGACATAGTTACCCGACACTTTCCAGTGACGACGAAAGTTCCAGCTGAAAGACACCATATGCGAGACAAATAGCAAGAAAGAGCTCCAAGAACTCAAAAAGGGGCTGTCGAGCAATGGGATATACTTCATGCAGCCACAGATTACCTACACCCTCTTCAATGCACTACACCAAGTTGCCTGGATAATCATTGGTCTACCCAGTCTCACGTGGACATGCGCAGAACCAACCAAGCACCCATGGTCGCCTTGTTTGACTCCCCCGTACATTTTGATATTGTGTCCTCCTACTTTGGTGTCTGTCTTGCTCTCTTTTTCCCATCTTTTTCCTAGTCTGACCCAAGCCCCCGACCACGTACAACAAGAAGAAAGCTCTCTACTGAGTCTTGCGAACCTCGAACTCACCCATTCAGAGATATCACAATGGCTCTGGCTCAAGCGTGGTGGATGCAAGGTACCCAGGCAGTTGCTTGCCCACCGGTAGATCCCAACAACCCACATCGAGCATGGCCTTGGAACCAAACTCGAGTCGGTATATCGTTTCATAACCTGGAGACGTATCTGAAGAATAACAGTAGAGTGACTGCATGTCACGTTCACAAGTTTAGATATGTTGACGCACAATGGGCACACGAGGTTGAGCTCACGCAGACTCGTCAACTGCTACAAGAGTTGACCGGGGGTACTCGGACCGATAGCACCATTTTGTAAGTCAAACTGGGAGTCTCGTTCCAAAGCTTCACCCACAACGGCTGACTTAGGCCGTCATCTCGACAGCGTCATCACCAAAGCTTGCCCCGAGGTCGTCCAGGCATTAGGCCATTATCTCAACATTACACCACGCTTCTTCAACTTTCCCTATGTACCATTGAGTACGGGGAATCAAGTGGCTGAATGCATGTGAATCTTTTCAAGGCCGGACTCGGATGATCTAACTGCGTGCAGATGCCTTTTTCCATCTCCAGTTTATGGACATGTACCCCCAAGGCACAAAGCCTCACGAGTCCACAAGAGCGCAGAGCTCCCCAAGCACGCAGTTCAACCTTGGCCAAGGGCCGACACCGCACACGTGGCGCGTAACTCGAGTAGATCTCATCTACTGGAACGAAACACCTGACCGAGCCATGGGTGTGATCCACTTGGATCCCTGCGATAAGATTATCTACGATGGACTTTGCCGGCTCATGGTGCGAAACGAAACTATCCCGCCTGGTAATTGGGAAGAACGGTTCGGCCTGGGGCAGGTTTTGTCGGAACTGTTTCACATCATCTCACACAACTGGTCTGTCTTCCTTGACGAGGCAGAACAACATCTACAGCACATAGTTAGTAGGCTTGAAACTGGCGATTAGGTGATTATCGACTCACTGCTGACTGTATTCAACTCAGAGCCGCACTGTCGCATCGAGTCAAACAACGCATGAGCAGCAGAGAGCCCTTTCTCTCACTCTTCACCAGCTGTCTCCTCTGTGGTCTGAAGTGCGCCGTCGTATAGTCTGCGCCAGAGATGCTACCCAGCAGATGATTGCTCATCCATTCTTCACCGCGAGTGGCGGGACTGAGTCCATCTCGAGTTATCTGAAGAAGATTGGCACCACGCTAGTCGATCACGAGAAGCGAACTAATGAGCTTGACACAAACACTAATGTTTTGATCAACCTGGTGAGCTAAGCCGTCCCCTTTCAAGTCCGATTGGTTACTCTGGGAATCTAGGTGGTTGCTTTGATACCCCCGCGGTCAAGCTGCTTTAGCTGATAGGAACAGATTTTCAATCTAGCGACCTTTACAGACACGGCTGTCGCTATCCAGGAAAGCAAAGCGGCCAACAACCTCGCGGCAAGCATACGAAGAGTCGCTATGCTGACCTTTTTTTACTTACCTTTGCAAGTCGCTGCGGTAGGTCAAATCCGCCCACTATGCAGACGCTGCTTTTTCATCCGCTCGCTCAGTCACTGACATTATGACTTACTTACTCAGAGCATCTATGGCATGAATATCCGAGAGATAACTGGAGAGAAGGGCGATCATCGGATCTGGGAGTATGCTGTTCTATCACTGACTTTGATGAGCTTGACATTCGCTCTATGGCTCGGGTGGTCCAAACTATCTGGGGAGATTCTGTCTGGATATCATAGGAGGCGTTTCAGACGTCCTTGATGCCCATCCGCTAGTTATCCACTTCCGTGCCCAACAACATCTATACCAGGAAACGAATCTATACGCTTCCCATTTCCCTTCTCGCCTGTCATCCTGAATTAGTGCAGCTTTAACCTGAGCACGCCTCAGCTTATCCTCCAGGATTATGGATCTAGTGTACCTGATTTCGGCCCCCTGGCAGGTATGAGAGTCGTGTTAGTGCAGGCATAGCCCGACTACAAGGTCCAAATCAAAGGTTGACACGCAACGTCGTGCTTCAGAAAAATTTCCGTTATATCCTTGACCATTTACTTATCTGGGAAACCTAGCTCAAGAGTTCATCTAAAGACACTTCTAGCAGCTACACTTAATCCTCCCTTGTCAGGTTGACTCTATAGCCGACAAGTTCGAGCTTCTCAGCACGCCTGTCACTACCACTTCCAGACTCGGTAAACACAAAATGCTCATGAGCCAAGAGCTGATACACAATCCGATCTAAAGATGCCCACGTATTGCAAGTCGCATCAGGCCAAGCAAACAGCGAGTTCTGCTCCTCGACTTCCTCAGCCGAACCTTGCGTATACATCATTCGCCAGGATGTTTCCGTGTCGCTCTTTAGGCTCGTCGGGTATAGTCGGAAGCGAACTTGTCCTGGGGGCGTTGGGAATTGCGGTGGTAGAGCAAAACTGAGGTATGTGCTAGCGATATCTACTCCCCTGACTGTCCAGTTGGTGATGTGAAATCCCGGCTCATCGTCCACGGAGAGAGTCAAGGTCGAGTTGCTTGCGGTGTCGGAGTATGTTCCCGCCCACTTTTTCTCTGCTTCATCCTTGCCAGCTTCTTCGATGGCGGGGAGTAGCTCTTTGACGATGTCAGAGAACAAAAGTTGAAGTTGTCCACCGCTGACTTCTTCAATTGGGCCGGCATTGAGGAGCGTGATGGTCAGATTATAGTCGGGAATCAGCACCATGAGTGAGTGGTAAGTAGTGATATCACCAGCTTTGGTGTAAAACTCAACAAGGCGGCCGTCCTTGGTGACATTATTGGACCGGAAGATTTCCCAGGGCTTGCCAAGTAAGATGCCAGTTGATGAAGTGCTGGTAGCTGGTTTCATCCACTTCCTCGTTTGTCCAGGGCTGAGAAGTTCATATCGAAGTACAGCATCGCCAAAGGCCATTATGTCATTCAAAGAAGAATAATATACGCCAGCACTGGTAACCTGGTTAGTGAGTACTACTCAGTCTTGGTAAGAAAAAACTCACGGGTTACTGTAGCCGAGAGTTGCATTCCACCACTCATCGTTAGGCGGGATAAAACCCAAAGAATCGTCAGGCTTCGCATCGTATGTATGCTTCATTCCGGTGGTATCCCAGATGTTCTTCTTGATATACTCTCCGGAAGGCATACCACTGACTTTCTCGATAATCCATCCCATCAAGGCCCAGGCGGTGTTTGAGTAGACTGGGTTTGGTTCGAAGGGAGCGTACACCGGAGGTCTTTCGCCAAATCTTTCAAAGAAGTCTAAAAGCATGAGTATCAGATCGGTGACCAGGATGGGACAGCAAACCTTTCTTAGTGCATGCTGGGAGACCTAGAACTCCAGAACAATTGAGATTCTTGGACGGATCAGCAGTAGGAAGACCGAGCCTTGACCAATCTCCGTAAGGCGCAATGTCAGTCACCACTAGGCGGAGTTAGCACTACTCGACTCAAAGACTCAAGTTGGACTTGCGATCAGCCGGGATCCCTCCCAGGTGTGACGCCAAAGCTCCGATAGTAACTTCATCCCAATCAACAGCCCAGACAGCATCTTGCTTTCTCGCGTCCTTATTCAAAGCCCGCAGCTCAGGCAGATACTTGGTAACAGGATCATCAAAGTTCACTTTGTCCAGCTGCAGCAGTGCAAGAACGGGAAAGACTTTGGATAAACTGGCCATGCGAAAAACGGTATCCGAGTTCACATGGTCTACGCCACGAGGGTCGACGTTTGGCGGCGTGCTGGCGAATTCGAATAGGTAGTCATCCTCGTTAGCTGATTTGATGGCGACTGCTACTGAAGAGTTGTTGAGCGGGGATGTGGCAGCTTCGAGTCTTTCTTGGATTGATGCTACTGCTGATGAGACGGAGGAGTGGGTGAGCGGATGAAGAGGGGCGGGCAGGACGGGGCCAAGAGGGGGACAGTGGCCTCCACGAGCTGCGAGGGATATTCCCACGTAGAGTGAAATATATAAATACTGCCGAAAAGTCTTCATCCTAACTTGATACTCTGATCGAAACTGCATAGCTGTCGACCAGATATAGTCGACTTTGCGAGGAATACAAACGAGTTTTATATAATTCCAAGCTTCACTAGCCGGAGTCGCGTTATCCGTGTCCGTACAAGTACAACTATCGATAACTAAACTCCGTGCTTATTCCCCCCACGTTTCTAGTCATGAGGGTCGTGCTCGTCAGCTTATGGCTTCAGGGTGAATGTCCTCGCATCCTAATATGGCAGCGAAAAGACTGAATTGGGACATACCGGCATATTCCATGGAAATCATCACTGGTAGCCTGCGACTAATGCAACCCTGACACCTCCCACGTGTAAATCACTCCTCCTTTGAGCTAAATGTGTCCAAGAGCCTTTCGTATGTCGTGCTTATGACGCTTTGGGGAGTGCTGCGTATATAAGCTTAACTTAAACCCTTGAAGCTAAGTTTTATAACCTGGCTATAGTGAAGGTCAAGAATTACAAAATATTAATATCTAGCATTAGATGCATATCGTCTATAGGAACATATGTTTTAACTTCGGGGCCTGACATCCTTACTTTTAGATAAAGTAAGTCGCTGTGGAAGTGCAGAAACAAAATCCGCAATATGACATGATCTCATCTTGGCAGTAACGTCAGCTGTGCGACTCGACTGGTTTGCTGACCACCACTATACTTGACGGAAACGTTAGAAACCCGCCGCCGACTTGATTGCGATAGGTCGCGGGGGATTTTATCTAATCAGGTTTGTAATCTCATCTCGATTGGATTGGGGGACTGCAGCGCCGGCATGGTCATATCTGACTAGCTTAGAGAACCTGTAGCTTCACACTCTTTTCAATAATCTGTGAGACTGATAATAGCGATTGAAAGACTAATGACTTGGTATTTACCTATTTGAGAGAACCGATTGATGGATAATAGTCTTTTGTATTCAAGATATATCCGTTCAAGGGAACCATGTTCGATTTTCGGAGTCAAGACACAGTCGACCAGTACTAGCTTGGAAGTCCCAGAATTATGATCTATTGTAGCAGTAAGAAAACCGTAGCATCCGTCTAACTGACCTATCGCGCAGTGGCTGCGGCCATCCTTCTGTAACTGATGCCTCACTTACTACTAGAGCCGGGATTATCTTCTTCAGGCTCCTGCATAAACCCAAAATCCCTTAAAAGCTGTGTGAGGTTCCCGGGGTCCTGCTTCCTCACTCTGATCTCGATGGTTGTCGTTCCATTGTCAATCAATAAGTACTGCCCTCTGCCATATATGAGGTCGAGGAACGCAGGCAGTTTGGCAACATCGTTGATATCCTCCACCTTGAGATAATGAACAAAGCCGAGTAGTTCAACCATTGTGATTGTAGAAAGATGCTAGAATAATTGTGTTTTGCCGGTATGTTGTCTTGACTTGTTCGGGTAATTTGCTTGTGTTGGGATAGTCGTTGGTAGGACTGATTTGGGGAAAAGGATTAAGAAGGGGCAGACAGAAGAGCATTTATAGAAATAATCGTAGGTCAAAATACCTTTCGTGTAAAGATCCAAGGCCGTTCGAGGCGGTGACAAGGTCAGCAGTAATAGAAATCGGCGGTTATGTGAAGCGGCTTTACTCTGCTGTGACTTAGGACAGACACAGAAAGCGCTTCAGAGTCAGAACTATAGGAAGAACATTCTGATATGCTCATCAAAGCCCTTAGCAAATTAGATACGTGGTGTACACTGATAAAAGTGATCTGGCAGTGAAGTTTTCCACAGCCTGATTCTTCCTGTCAATTATATGTCAATAACGTCGAAAGCTAAGTTAGAGAATTACCAACAACGAGGTCAAGCTCTTCAAGAAGCCTACCAACAGTATGGCCGTGTCTGCTACCTGTATAGTATCACGCAAAACCCACAGAGCTGATTGTGCGATGTAATATTCGTAAGACATGATGGTCAGTACGAAAATACTTATGTGCAAAGATGCAACATGCAAGATTGCAGCAAATAAGTGACCGGAACAGTCTTTCCTGTGATGGACGTTTGTTCGATAGACCAACGTAGACTCCACTATTGTATCTGAACAATGTTTCGGAGGTCACGGCAGGCCGCCATTTGGTACGTCTTGATGTCAAGCTTATGATCAATATCTTTTTAATTATGAAGGACAGTTACGTTAGTCAGAAAAGTGTCTAAGCTAGGATACCGGCCGCATGATCGTCAGGGCACAGTGATATTGTCCCTTTTTGTACTCGCTGTGAAGCAACCGCAGTCGCTCATCGCATCTGTCCGAACATAAATGCCAGTCAAGATATATGTGTTTCATCAAAGTAAATGACGTTGATTCTCTACAGACTTATAGCACTAGGTCTGCTAGAAAATCTCTGATAAGGCCTGCAAGTTTCTCGGGTGCCTCTAGTGGCAGTAGATGTCCAGATTCATCAACAACAACCAATCTGCTACCGGGCAGAACAGCACAAACCTCGGTCTTGACCCGAGAAACAGGCTCGACGACGTCCATTCCACCAGCAACGACAAGTACAGGCGCCGAAATTAGCTTTGCCAGCGACAGAACATCATCTCTCATGGCCTGTCTTGGCCACGCCTGTTTAGCATAAGGGCTACCTCTCAACATATCTTGTACAGTCAACTGCACAATGCGATCGGACAGCTGCTGCGATGTGAGAACGCTCTTAATCACATGCTCTGCATTCTCCGCGTTGTTATACGCATTGATTTGCTGTTCCCTCATGTCTTCAGGTAACTCCATGGGTGTTGGGGGCGCTGGACATGCGAGGACAAGTCCCACGAGTCCATCATTGCCGTTCTGACCAGCGACTGCCTGGGCAACCTTGGCACCCATCGAGTGGCCTACAATGATATAGTGACGCAGTTCAAATCGCTGAATAATATCTTGTATGTCTTGCGCAAGGTTAAGAGTTGAATATTCCATTTCGTCATCCGGCCCAGTAGAGCTGCCCCATCCGCGAAAGTCTACGCGGAGGGTAGGGGTGGTCTTTGCAAGTATATCGTTGACTTGTGACCACGTCGATGAGGATCCGCCCCAAAAGTGTAGAAATATGACTGTCGGAACTGCTTGAGACTTGATGTGTGCTGGTGTAGACTCTATGACTCGCAGTTTGACATTGGGTTGGAGCTCGATGAAGGACGTAGTTTCGGTGAAAGACATTCTGCTGGCCGAGGAAAAAAGTCCTGATAGCAATACCTTTTTGTAACTGATAGTTTGAGCCGGCACTTGTAGGCTTTATAGAAGTTTAAGTGTCATTTTCATTAGTATAGCTCCCACTTCTAGCATTTTATATCCGACGCCACTCGGATATATCATGTCTAAGTTCGCAAGATGGACGCCTTGATTTCAAATACTCGGTGGATTAGATATTCAAATAGGCTCACCCTTGTTCTTAGCGCTTACTCCCTAGCCCTCGAAATCATATCAACGCCAGACTTGTGACGCAACTTGAACAATAGGTGAGCCTAACTTCCGAGTCGAGTCGGCAAAATGGACCAAAGTGGAGTCCAAGGTCAGAGTTGAAGACCAAAGGTCGACTAGGGCGACTTTGCGGTCTTTGGACACTGAGAGAATGTGCTTTGGCGTGGTGCGGGTGATCGGGGCGCCTTTCTTGGAGATAGCGTGTAACGTCGCAAGCTAAAGCACGGATGAGGTCGAAGTCTTCGGGCTCTGTCATGGGCATATCGTCGCAAGGTGCTGCCATTGTTATTTGTTTAAGACTCATGTTTTCCTTGTCGTCTTTAAAACCTCTCAAGCGACGCTTGTAAGCCTTTAAGGAGCAGTTGCTTGTGGACACTTTCAACTCTCGCCTCAAGGCTCAGTTCTTGATTGTGGAAGCGTGTCGCCGGGCTGCCGGCATGAATTCAGCCGCCTTGGACGGCTTCTTCCTGGAAAATCAAATGGCAGACAGAACTCGTGAACATTTGGACATTGTGGGAGCTGTTCTCAGTGGGATGATACCAAGGGAGATCATCCAGACTGAGCAGGGTAACCATGACATTGGCAGGCAATTTCAACATCACTCGATTCTAAGAGAACTTCCAACAGATGGAGGGATGTTAAGGGACATTGGTTATGAGTAAGAGTCCACCAAGTGCAGTCAAATGAAAGGGAGAGCCGTATGCTAGCATCACTGGGTCATTGACTGGACTATCAAGTCGCGTAAAACGATCAACATCTCATTTGGGTCTTGACTCCTGTTTCTTGACATGGAATGAGATTGATTCGACTATCTTGGTGCAAAAGGACACTCATAACTTGAATCATCATCATCTTTCCCATTTCTATCCTCAGACTCGTCACTGAATGATAATATCAAGCTCCAGGTTGTTGCCCTCAGAAACCTTGTACTTGGTAGAGATGTTCCTGCGGTCAACGTTGAGAATGGTCTGGCTGGTACGCTGCGACTCCCTGGAACGAGTCCGGTCAGAGGCATTTCCGTAGTACTCAGGGAGAGCCTTGACGCAGGTGATGTCATCGCCGAGGCCAGTGACGGTATCAACCCAAGGCTTGTAGTTGTGGACACCCAGGGCAATGAAAAAGGCCTCCTTGCCCTCCTCAGTCTTGAAGCGCAGCATACCAGACGTGCCGCTGTCGCCCATGCTGAGCTTCAGGATGCCATTCTCCTCGGTCCACTGGGCACCGTTGGCGTAGTGCCAGCAGGCCTTCTCCACGATGTGGAAGTAGGCGTTTTGGTTGGTCTGGTAGACGCGGACTTTGATGGTGTAAACGGCCATTCTGCAAGGAATGTCAGCAAAGACTATTTAGGTTAGAGCGAGTCGGGAGACAAACTTGGATGTGGTTTTTAGAAGGTTTGAAAGGAGAAGATGGGTGCTTATTCTTTATAAAGGTTGAGGAAGTCTTTGATGAAAAGATGCTGTAGAATGAAGAGGAGTTGTTGAAGGTGATGTCTGCCTTTTATACCACTTGGACCCAGCCCTCTCTAGACATGTATATGCTTCAGTACCTGATATTGGTCAATGCAGAGTACCGGTGCAGGCGAGTCAAAACGCACCAAGAGGTAGTGAATGAGACAATATGCTTATTTGCGGGCCTCAATCTACACAGAGTGCCAATGAAATCGACGGCGACAATACAATGCTGAGGCCGTTCGGTCAAATGAGTCGAAGCACATGAAGATGTCTTGAACCGCAATGTAACATTGCATTTTCATTCCAGGGTGATACCGGTATTTGTGCCACAGAGGCGGTGAAACTCATCATGAGGGTTATCAGAGAGTCGGCGAGAGGTGTCGACCATGAGACTCCTTTTACATAATGACAATACTTGCGATAGTTGATGATTATCTTCCATCAGACCAGACTGCCCGAGATCTATTATCTCAAAATGATTGACAAAGCAAGTACAATCTACGTCTCCGTACTGTGAGCTTGGTATGATCATGTCATGTATTTACCAATTCTATTGTCTCTTGAATGACTACGCCTCGGCCTGGACCCCTCTTCTGAACACCATGGATGTAGATGAATTGTCAAATGGGATAGCTTTATTTGAAACGCGCGGTCTATTCCAGGGCGGAGTTCTTGAAGCCACCAAGAGGGGTTAACTATGTTGTCTTACAAGAGCATACAAGACGATAGGGCCATGTGATGCATGTGTAAGCCCGAGAGTGAAACGGGAGAGACATGCAGTTTTCAGCTAGCCACCGGGCTACGGTTTAGGAATTCTACACGTACGGTCTATAGTGGATCAAGCACTCTCGCAAATCATATCAAAACACTGTTCTAGCTGAACTGCGGGTTAGCCATCTGGGCATGATACGAACGAATGAAGAGCAGAGAAGATGGAGTTTGTTCCGTTCACGCGTTGCTGGAGAGTGAGCTGTACTGCTATCTGCGTTGGGGACTCGGCAGTTGCTGAAACAACGCTGTGATCAAAATGTCTCTTAAATTATGCAGCAGATCGGCTTGATTATTGCTCCATATAGGCAGCGTTCGGCTTATTACAATGACATGTCTGACTTCCCCGCAACTTGAGGGTGACAGTGCATGTCGCCTGTGATGATGAGGCCCCTGCACAACATGGCGGTGAAGACTGTGAACGTGAAACGATCCGAGGCTACACCATCTGCGTCGCAATTGCTTGTACGTGATTCCACGGCCTCTCCCTGTGACGGTGAACACGTGTAGCAACAGCCTGGTTTCATTGCATGTGTTTAGTTAAAGGCCTCCTTGAACAAGCATGCAAGCTCCATACCCTCAAACCAAGCTCGATCTTTGCGCCACGCACTGACAACGATATCTCTCCCCTTTCGAACCACATCCTCAACCTGAGCGGGTGTACCCCAGCCTGGAGCAACGCTACCGAAGCTCAAGAGATGAACACCGACCTGGATCGCGAATCGCCAGCTGAATGCTTCTGAGCGTGGTCCCAGGCCCTCAATGTAGCCCTGAATCATCCAGAGCCCGGCGTCGATGCGCTTATAGAGCCATAGTGCGTACAACTCTCCAAGCATCTCCCCGTGATCTAGACTGTCGACTCCAATCTGTGCATTCTCCCAGTCGACGACGACAAGATGCATATCTTTATCAGCTTCGAGGGGTGCGTCAGGGACCAGGATACTGCTCAGCAATCAGTAGCTATACACGCCTATCGCCCGTTTTCCTGGATCATCAACTCACTTTTGTGGACAAAAGTCACCATGTATAACCGTCAAATCAACCGAAGCACCACTTAGCTCATCTGAAGCCATCGCCTTCACTCCCTCGAAATCTTCCCTTGCCCCGGCCAGAATATCAGGAAATTGGTCAACACGTTGAAGTAGCCAATCGTAGTTGATCATGTGTTTGAGCGATTGCATTTCCTCGCTGCTTTCGAGCACTGCGGGCAGCTTTGGGAGAGGTTCGAAAGTGTTTTGGGCGTTCCGGTGTTGTACAGTGCGTCTTGTCATGTCGTGAAATTGAACGATGTATTTTGCCAATACCTTGCCCAGTTGATGGCACTGTGGTTGAAGACCTTGAATCGTTGGGGAAGACAGGTGGTTGAGAGAGTATTGTTTCAAGTCAACCATGCCAGGAAGATACTCTTGTATCTGCGTCTTGGTTGCATCGTAATACGCAAGATTCTTCGGTGTTCTGACGATGTATCTCGCCGTGCCTGGTTGACCAAGACACACTTGCACTGAGCTGAGCTCAGCCAAACACTCGGCTTCAACACGCTTGTAACTTTCAGTGACATGAAATCTTGGAGAGGATAAGCGACATACGCAACGGTCAGTAGTGACAGGGTTTGTCGGATGCCTGGCCATGTAGGCCTCGCCGTGTTTGATCACAACCTGAGTGGTGCCATCCTCAAGCGGTTCCTCAAGTTGCGCGAGGTAAAGGAAGTTGGCTTGGCCTCCGACCAAAGGCTTGAGTGACGCTGACGCGTACTGCGTTGTTTCCAGCCATGCCTGGACTTTGAGGCGCGTCTCTTCGGGTGTCTCGTGCGTCGTGGTCATATTGTTCCGATGTTGTTGGAGGATAAGATTAATGATGAATATTCACGAAAGGACTTTGGCTTTTGACGTGTTGCAAATTAGCTGCCTGGTTCAAGGCTGCGTCAGCATCTGCAGCTTATTCTGGCTGCCTGAAACACTAAGGCTTAGGAATAAGGATCCGCACAGAACACCCTCATTCTATTGCAACCTCGAGAGTGTCGGAAGTATACGTGCACCAATTGTTGTGCTTCCTTTGACATCTGCAACCAATACCGTGTCCTCATTCAGCCATCGTGGTTAGACTATCGTGACCTATTTTTATCATTATATCTTTTAAAGGAGATGTCAATCCAACAGCCAGATGGGAGAGTATCTGGACACGTACGGATAGTCAGTTCTCGGAGCGCGATTGTCAAGAAGTTGGCCACTGCACCGCTAGTGTCAACGGCGACTAGGCTTGAAGAGTTCAAGAGACAAAGTTCACGGGAGTACAGGGTGATTTTTATCGCGTGCCCTTCGATGAATTTCTGTTCTTTCTTGAAAAATGCTACTTGCTTGAACCTGCAGCAAGCAAAGAGCCGAGCGCATCAGTTGCGACTGAAGTAGCGTAGATGCTCGAATGCCTCGAATGAGGCAGAAACCATGGGGCATATTCCGCACGCATCATCGTGTGCCTTTTGCCTGAGCCGCAGCATCGTACTATCATGAGGAGTAATCGATCATTGATAGTAAACGTATTATCTTATTGTCACGGGCAACTAGACGAATGACCAATTTTTAGATTTCGTGATCTACAAAATAGAGATGTCACACATATATCAAAATTCTGCTCTTTTGAGTCCTTGGTCGCTTGGACTATTGTGATCGTCAGAGGACACCTGATAATACAAAAGGAGTGAATAGTAGCACTGGAGGTCGTTAGTTGGGGTGACACAAGGTCTTCGACTCAATGTTCTTGAACAGTACCGGTAGGTATAGGGTTGTTACCGCTAATACGGCAGCCCTTGCACCACCCACACTGTATGATCTTCAGCCACTTGTGTATAATTTTCAGCCACTCAACCAGAGAGGATGCGGGACGTTCGAAGGATAAGAGCTGTGCCGTGGATTTCAACGTCACCTGCAAATCATGTTCATGGCAGTGCTGGATATGTTACCTCCCCACATGATGATTGTTGCAACAAGACTTATCCGAGCCACCCCACTTGTGCACCTTGGAAGAAAAAGGTTCCTACCTTGAGATCTTTATTATCTGTGACATGACACCATCTAAAATGCGAGGAAGGGTACATAACTATCGACACGACAGCCCTCCGAGGCAACATGGACAGAGCTGGAATGTAACGAGAGATCTGCATGGGCCGTATAGACTGCATGTAAGATTGGTCCAAGTGCGCACCGGACTTTCAACTCTAAAAATATACACCTACCGGGCTCAAATTCTAGACTCTGGCGATCTGGGGCAGAGGGTCTATCTAACCTGCAGGGGTCGACCCATAGTCGGTCTTTCCGGGTCGCATATCGCGATTAACAGGAACCAACCAGCACGACCAATATCCGTATCCACAGCTGCAGTGTGGTCAGTCTTTACATGCAACGTTGGTCGAGGGTAAAGAGGGAACTCAACATGATCCACGGTGGAAGAGAAGATGCAGCAATGTAGACAGCAAAGCAAGGCAAGACTGGAGATAAAAACGTCGGTGTCTTGTTTCTTTCAATAATCCTCATCATCATCACTCAGCACAACAAAACACCTTGCAAAAAACCCATTGCTTCATCTCCTTTCACATAATCAACTTTCAACAACCACCAAAATGCTGTTCACCACCCTCATCGCAGCTGTCGCCGCCCTCGCCATGGGCGTCTCTGCCGCTCCTCAACCAGGAACCAAGTCCAAGGATCTCAGCCACGAGACCTTCCTCAGCGGCACCATCCACCGCGACCTGCAGTGCGGCTCCAAGAACAAGATCGCCGACTGGAGACTCGAAGCAATCGACCAGAACCGCTGCATCGAATTCGACGACATTGACGGTGTCGGGCCCTCCGATGTTCAGTCTCTAAAGCTCGACCACGTGAAATTCCCAAACTGCCGTGGTGAGTAATTGATCTCGTCATACTCCCTCAGAGTTCGGTGCTAAAGTTCATCGCAGTTTACGTCTACAGCGACCTTGGCTGCCACATGGACGGGCTTCAGCTTGAGGAGAACAAGTGCGCGCAAAGGCCCAATAACTTCAGTTACCGCTCTTTCTTCTTTTACTGTGCTTGAGGATAGGTGCCTCGAGAGAGACCAGTAGACCGGGTGACTAGGTATTCCACATATTAGACAAAGCGCGATTGAAACGTCACAGCCGCAGCGTAATTCATAGATGGGATAGACTTTCTTTCATTATAATAGATGCGTTTATTTCACTCGGAATACTTTTTGACCTTTTGTAAAGTATCGCGGCTTTATAGATAGCACATCGGCTATTGCACCTCAAGACTTTAACCGTGAGAGGTTGAGGTATATAGTTCGGCCAGAGGCTTAGTCGCACGCAGCAGCGAAAGAATGACTGTAACTTTAACAAAAGAAACCAAGCAATGTATTAATTCGGTCAGTGATAGTAGAGAACATTATCTAGTATACCTCGAACCCCCCAATCTATGCGGTCAAAGAAGCAGACAGAGTACTACTGTCGCTGTCATCCTCCAATGCCATTTCAACCCTCCAATCCTTAGGCGCGCACCAAACATCGAGCGCATCCTTGCCCACGTCCATCTCACTGAGGCCGCTCCAGGCTGTCAAATCCAGGATATCCCCCGCATCATGGGTGGCAGAAGACGACACCATCAGCTGCTTCACCTTGGCCGTAATATCCTCGAGGTGCTCCATGTTTTGCTCAAGGTGCCACGAGTGATCCTGCTCAGCGGCCGCGTACCCGCTCCTCAGAGACCGCAGTTGGTCCAAGTAGAGCGAGACGGTCTCTTCGCGCGAGCCTGGGTGCGTCAGGTCGTCTTCCCACGTCGCAGCGTCTTTGAGCATTCGCATTCTGACTTCTATGGCCGAGGTACGGTGGCCCAGGCTCTCGTGCATCGACGCCAGCAGCCTCATGCAGCTCATGGCCATGGGATGGTTCGCGCCATATACATCTTTGAGGTTGTAGCTGATGTCCTCGAGAAGATCAAAGGCAGCAGTGTGCTCGCCGCAAGCAAAGTGAACCTCGGCCAATCGCTTGCCGATGGCGATGATGGTAGTGGGCTCTAGGTTGAAGTCGTAGTGATCACGCGATGTCCATAGAAGCTCGAGGATGCGCTGAGTAAAAGTCAGTAAAGAAACGTGAAAGCGACGGGCGTCACTCACCTTGAGAGTGATGTAGTCATTCTGCTTGCCAGCAATGCTGAGGATGCACGTGAGATGACTGACGCTCAAGACGCTCAAGTCAATGTCGGAAGTATAGCTCATGGCCAGCACTCCCAACTGTGTAGCCAGCTCTTCGATGTCCTTGCTGAGCGTCACCTCACCCTCAGTGCTAGATGCGGTATACAGCAAAGTACTTAACTTGAGCAGCACGAGTGCAGTCGAGCTGTCCTCGCTGTCGGCGCCGCTTTGGCTGTAATCATAGATCCACTGGGACAGGCTCAAGCACGCTTTGTGGGAACCTGTATCGGCCATTTCCTGCACAAGCGCAAGTCCATCCTCCAATAACGAAGTTGAGATGTCTTGATTGCCGGACGAAGTGAGAATGGCCCGGAAGAAGTCATGAGTTGAGCCGCCCTTGCCCTCCGATCGGTCAAGTGTGCGGCAGAACAAGGTCCATAGTTCGTCTTGGATACCGCGAGCCTCTGTAGACAGTTGGTAGACCTCCAGATGCTCGATCAATCTCGACCCAGCAGTCAAGAGGTTGCCAAGCTGGTTGTTTTGCTGGCTAGCACGTAGCCATGCCTCGTAAAGTGCCGTCTCGGCAACGACCCGGGTGAGAATGTCTCCAAACAGGCTTTCATGCTTGTTCTTGTCGGAGAGTGCCTCCATCGCGTACACAAGAACAAGACATCTGCGGTCGTATGTGACGGAAGATTTGTTCTTGTTCTGCAGATGCGGCTTTCCGCTGAAGCCTTTGGGTTGCGACTGGGCCATTTGAGGGCGGATGTTGTGCAAAAACGTCAGATCCCTATGATGAAGACCAAACATCTTGTACATTCTGCTCAAGTGTTCTGCCAGATGGAACAGGTGTCTCGGGTTCGTCTCTTTCTTTAAGACCGCCCTGACAACTTCCTCCAAGGTGTCGGTGGCCTTTTTCTTATTCTCGACGGTGATGGAGGCTGCCCAGAACTCAAGCACATTTTGCAGGCTGGAGATGGCACGTTCATGGCCGTAGCCGTGCTTTTTGGCACCCTGTCTCCAGGTCTTGACGAGGATCTGCTCCGCCCGGTCGTGCAGGATGGGTTTGCTCGACATCAGGATACTCAGCCGATCCTCGACGAGGCGCAGCATATCAATACAACCATCATCGGTGCCAGACATGCCCAGACTGGTCTCGTTGATCTCGTCGTAAATATCAACAGCCTCGCGAAGTGTCGTGTCGTCCATCTCGAGCAGTCTGGCTAGCTCCAGCGAGGCCTTGATGTACCAGGTGTCCTGCCGTCCTAGATCCGATAGCATGATGGTCCTTAGCTTGCGAGCCAGTCGGACGGCGATGGATACGCTGCCCACCGAAATGAGGACTTGGGAGTACCCTTGGTAGATCTCAAAGCCCTGCGCGGCGTTGATTGATACGTGGTGTCGAAGGTCAGAGTAGTATGACCAGAGGCGCTCGTATCGACGGAGCTGGACTGTACGGCCTTCCCGCTTGTCCACGCCTCTCTGGTTCTTGCAAAGAGCCATTAGACCTTCGATAAGGACCGTGATTGACGCAGTATCGTCCTCATCAGGCTCTGCCTCCAGGACATGGCAAATGTCGTCGTCGTCTTCAATGGCAGTTCCGAGGTGGAGGCTCAGACGCACAATCGCAGCAGCTACATGGAGCGTGAATGAATGAGAGTGACCCAAGCGGGCCCTGCAATCGCCCATGATAGACTTCCAGAACTTCAGCGCTTCCACGTGCAGATCGGCCTCCTCAAGGGCCCGTGATAGAAACATGGCAATGTCTTGGCTGGAGGATTGCCAAGTAAGTACATGCTCCTTGCAGCATCTGACGATGGACTGGATCATGGTGTTTCCGTGCGTGATGTGTTCAGTCATCTTGTACATCTGCGCCATGATAATGGCAATCTCGATACGTTCGCGCGCAAAGGTCTTTGGCAATGATAGCTCTCCTCCTTCCTTGAGAACCTGCGGCCATAGCACCTCAAGACTCCTGCGGCAAATATTAATCGCTGATGTCCACTCGGATCGCGAGCGATGGAGAATGGCCAGGTCCCGACATAGAAAAATGGTGTCAGAACCAATGTTCTCGTGGTCCGACGCGGTGTCGAGGATACTATCGAGTATGTTGAGCCACAAGAAGTCCTCGATGGGATTTTCAACACTCTTGTAACAGACAATCAAGGCAGAATAGACTTGCAACATCTCCTCAAAGTGGTCATGTCGAGGCAGCTGGTGGATCTCGTACAGGACCCGAAGGATGTTCAGTGCTTCCTGATACTTGTCGAGCCGTTGAAGCAGCTGTGCGATTTCTCGCAGGTGCACCAGTGTAGTTATATCGCATCGACGATCGGTCGTCACAAACTTGGAGACGGAAGTCCAGAATGACACCAGCGTCGAGCTGGCCTCCTCCTCGCAGGACATGTCGCGCAGCTTGGTCGCCAATTGCAGCGTCACTGAGGTGAACACAACTAGAATGGCACCCTGGTTGTTGTTCTCCTTGTTCAACTGCCCTTGAAGCAAAGTCCACAACTGCTCGAGAGTGCTCTTTGAAGCACCTGACATGCCGCGATCCTGGTAGTGCCGAACGATACGGGTAATGGCCGAGAGAGAGGCGTCAGTCCACGTCTCCAGGGTCGGCGCAGCGTCAAAGACGTCTTGGCATAGCTGCTGAGCGTCTGTCATGTTATCGCCATGCTCGAGAGCATCAATCAGCGCGTGGAACAGATCAATGGTCTTGCTGGCAAAGAGTCCTCTGGTCCGGCAGCACGCTACATACATGTCGTGTAGGATGTCTGCCGCCTCAGAAAAGCGCATTTCCGCCTTGTATAGCTCTGTCAGCCTCTGCGCGACGCCGAGTGTCTGGTCATGGCTCTCTCCAAGCTCGCTCCTCTGGACGCGCCAGAGGTACTCGTAGACCTTGAAGCTCTTGGAAGACAGCGAAGTCTGCGGCTTGATCACGGAGATGATGTACTTGGCGCCAGCTGTCGCTTGGGGGCTGGGGTCTTCAAAGGTGAGGACAGTCGCTTCGAAAGCTTCCACAAGCCGCTCAACGCTGATTGTCTGGCTGGAGTCGGAATGGGCAAGGTTGATGATTGTCTGAATGACTGACTTGGCATTCGCCCCAAAAGCCGCCTTTCGTAACGAGAGGATTTTGGTCAAGTTCTTGTTGACCATAGAAATGTCTCCTTCAGATCGTAAAAAGTGCCACTCAGCCAGAGCCATCAAGACCGAGTCTGACATTCTTGAAGATACTTCGGCGGGTAACTGCCGTGAGAGTTTCTCCGTGGAAGACAGGGACCTTTCATAATGCTCGTACCAGTTCCTGACGGCGTAGACCATCAGCGGATCAAAGTCCTTGTACGAGGCTGCGCTAGACCACTGGGTCTTTGAGACGTCTTGAAAGACAACGTCTACCTTGTCCTGTTGCAAATGCTTTTGCGCATGCTCGAGGCAGTCCAGCGCAACCCTACGATGAGCCAGGTGCACCGACAACGCAATCTTGCCGTGGGTAGCCAGATGATGCATCTTGGCTTGAACAGTAGAGTCAACAAACTGAATGCGACCGTTGCGGATGGCAATGATACTGGTCAGAGGAGAGTTGGAGCTCGTGGATCGGCCGGAACGGATCCTCCTGAGCCAGTTGCTCATCGTGACAGAGCCGTATCGCTCCATCTCGCCCACTTCGATCGGTCGCTTTCCAACGAGAAGCCACGAAAGCAGAGATTGCATGTCTGGGTTGGAGTAGTCGATCTTGAGCAGCATATTGTCCAGGATACCCTGGACAGTCTTGGGCGTCTTGCTTATGACCTCTGTCATACGGCCCCGGTCATGCTCAGCCTCCAGCAGCCGGATAATCAGCTTGGCTTCCAGCAGTGAGGTCCATTGTCGCTCAGCAATATGCCTTTGGAGTTCTCTCTTCGTCTCAGATGGGAGGGGTGAGAGGGTGGCCGAAGTTGCCAGGGCTGCCTCCATGAACAAGCGAGCGTTTCTGCGAATATCCATTCGGGACAGCGTGTACGACTGAGCGCCGGAGATGGACTTTGTCGTGTCGAGGTCGGCCAATGCGAGACAGCGAATATTCTCACACTTGAACGTCAGCTCCTGTAGCTTTGCGAGCAGCTTTTGGGAGACGTCGCCCCCAGAGGTATCGATGCTGTTGATCACAATGGCCACGTCTCCACTGGCCTTGGAGCAACGATCTGATAGAAGCTCCCAGAGAAGATCCTCTGTTTTCTCAGCTGACTCGGTTTCGCTGCGCTTTCTCACAGTGTTGATGGCGGCGAGAAGACCGGTGTCGCCAATGGATTGATCAAGGAGCTGATAAAGCAAACCCTTGAGCAGGCCAATGGATGCTGATGCACCTTGAGATTTTGATGGGATTGACGCCTGCAGCAGCTTCGCGTCCAGAGACAACCATAGCTGTAGCCTCTCAATCAAGTTGGACATGAGCTCTTGCTCTCCATAACCAGCATCTCCGGCGACAAGGAGTAGTCTTGACGGCGTCTTGAAGAACTGGATGACGAGAGGCTCGACACAGTCAAAAACAAATGTGCGCCCATGAGGCTCTTGGGAGACGCTATGGTCGTGACCTTTGAGCCAGGCTTTGACAGGGCTGTGGTAGGTCTCGAGTGAAGGATCCGAGTTACTCTTGAGCGACAGCAGCCACAGCTCTTGGAACGCTTCTCGCGCAGCCACTCTCAATGAACTGAGGTCTGTCTCAAAGTACTGCGTGATTTGGAACGCGAGAGACGCAGAGTTTCGGGAGCCCTCTAGGAGTGGGTTAGCCTACTTCTTGCTCAAGCGCGAGATCGACTTACCTCTCTTGATCTCGTCCAGCATATCGATGAACCCCAAGGAAATATGCTGCAGAGACTGTAGAACCTTGGATAGACAGCTGTACAGACCATCTGACGACACGCCTTCGGGCACTGAAGCTCTCACGTGTTGAACCGTCACGCTCGCTTGATGGAAAATACCCAGCAGGTTGTCCAGCGCCACCCCGGCGTTGGAGAACTTGCCCTGCATCAGGAGAGCAAGCTCGCAGCAAGAGTAGAACATGGACGCGACGCCATCAGCATCCGACCCGTGATTCTTCACAAGCGCCACAAAGTCTGCGATGCGCTCAGCCGAAGACTGCACTTGCTTCAGACGACGGTCGACCAGGCTCCACTGGTGCGGCACCAGTCTCATGCGTGTCCTGTCGATGAGATCAAAGACGTGGTCGATCGTGACGCGCTCTCCCGAGGCAGGGAGCGAGCAAGACATGCGCAGCTCTCGCAGAGAGCTGTGGGCTCTGACGATACGCTCCTCGGTGGTCAAGGCCTTGTTAGACTGGCTGATGACAGCTCGACGTGTCATGAAACCTCCCGAAGTTGCCGTTTCATTGGACATTGTGCGTCTGGCGGATATGGCGTGCGAGCCAGTGCGATTGTTGCGCTTCGGGATATTGATGTCGACTCTTCTGATGGTGCCGAGTGCGCCGGTATCGCCGTCGCTCTTGGCCATGCTGTGGTCAAAGTCTCTGGTTCCGGGGCTCAAGTTTCTGGCTTGTTGCCCCGAGTAGATTGCTCTGCGGGCTTTTGGAAGAGGCGATAGAGCTCTTCGAGTCTGCAGCCGACGGTCCAGGACCGTATCGATGGTCAGGTCTGGGTCAGAAGTGTTGACCTCATCGTCAAAAGCAAGAGGCTGCCCGTCGTCGCCGCCGTGCTCAGAGCCTTCCAACGATGTCTTCAAGCCCAGCTCTTTGGTCTCTACAAGGGCCTGCTTGGGCGAGAGGTCTTGCGGCGAGAGTTGCTCTGGTTATGTGATTAGCTGTGCCATACTCAAAACGTTCAACGGGTATCAGTTGTGATCACATACGGGAGGTACTGCTCAGCATTGTGGAAGTTCTGGCGCTTTGGTTCTGAACGTCTGACTTGGTAGTATTTAGTGAAATAATCAACCTGCTGGCTGAGAATGGTTTGTTGGAAAATCTTAAGGGGGAACTGCCTTCATTTATACAAACGACCCTCGGCTCCCGCTCCTCGCTACTCAGCCAAGGCGTTTGTTCGCTACGTATCCCCTCAACATGTCAGTAGCTACGTCACAACTCAGTTATGTGTAGCCAATCTCGGATTCTTAGGCTACTATCTATTTTGCGAATTTGTTGAGTAGATACTGTAGTACTTGATAGCCCCTTTTTGTCTACATCTTGGCTTGTGTAGAATGTATGGCGTATACTCGCACCATCAACGGTGGGCAAATTAGACTGTCTTGGACAATGTGGCGTGCTTTGGATCACGCGGGGAGCACGACGAGGGCGTCAAACGAGGGACGGACCGCTATGGCGTTGCTGTACAAGGGAGAAAGGCAAAGGGTCGACTACTTGAATAAGCTTCAGCATCGGTCGATAATCTATTCTAATCTTCGATATTGCCCATGGCGTCAAGGGCGTGCTTGCATCGGGACATTCAGCCAGCCTCTATCGATACTACCAACCCTCCAACTGAAGGGAGGGAGGGATTAAGCTATTCAAGTTTCAATCAGAAGAAACAAACGGAAACACGGCGATCCTTGCACCTCAAACACCAAGTTCGGAGTCTTCGGATCCCTTTGTAGATGCTGCAGCCACATCGCGGGCGGCCGATGCGGTTTCTCGATGCATTCCAACAGGAATCTTGGCCTTTGCAAGTGGCTAGCTGAACTGAACATCTAGGGTAACAACAACCATGGCGAAAAACACCTCTGTTTTTACGAGCATAGCTTGGGTGAATTCTTGATTATGACCTAATAGTTGTTTTGTGGTAAATGGGTAGTACAGTAACGAGGACGAATGTAAATTGTGTACGCGTATCATTTTCACAGTCGCAAGCGCTTTGGAACTCGCACGACTGCATTTAGCCTTGAGCCAGCTGACACGAATCTGCTCCATCCTCTCATCATCTATATCTTAATTTCTCGCATGTAGAGCCAAGAGACAATGACGAGTACTTACCCAGGCTTGATACCACACGGCACCTTCGGACTGTCCGGTTGGAAATGGGTCCCCATACACTGTTGGGGGGATCTACGAGCTTAAGCAAGCCGCAGGGCGAGCTGAGACCTGGTAATCAGCCGCAAAAAAGATGGTTTCAAGTAGCAAAAAGCGGTAAAGCAGAAGCGATTCGCTCTTGGTGGACGCTGATGCGCGTTGAGTGTTAATAAGCTCGGTAGATCAGTGGATACTGGGCAGCCTTCAAGAGACGGTGAGACGCGGATGTTCTTGTATATAGTAATTTGACTTTTCGCTCACTGACTCTGTCGAATGCCCTTTGGTATCTCAAAGCACTCAAAGCAGCGAGAAGTCTATGGTGCCCTGAGCATGCATCATCACATCTAGGTAATATTTCAGGGCGTCACTATGCTGCTTGAAGGGTAAGTATACGGCAAGAAGAAACCTCAGTTAACTTCAACAGCTCTGAACAGCTTTGGAGACGTATTTAGCTGAATCTCAGTGGTTAACAATAGAGTGCTTGTGTTTAACCACACTACTTATTAGCCATCAAGACCTTTTTAAATGCCGACTTGCTCCCGATCGTGTCAAACAAATGCATTCCCATATTACCTCTCTACCTTGCAACTCAAATTGTTGTTCATCTGGGCGGCTAGATGTGAATATGTTAGGCCAGAGAGGCGTGACCCAACGAGGTACATTGAGTTCCTATTGGTGCGGTCAGCTGTTCTTCCCTAGGAGTAGTAAAGAAGTCTGCAAGTTTATCCATAGGTTTATTAGGATTGCACTCTGTTTATCTCGTGGCCTGAAAGAATAGTTTTATTTAAAGTCTGGGGTTTCTCACAGCGTTCACCAGGCCATATATTTGTACGATCAATACACCACAACCGTAACTCGATAGCACAAACATGTAGTAAGAACCGTAAATTCCTCTCCATTGATTATGAGGGCCTTTCCGACCAAGACCTGGCTGTATGAGTTAGGTATTTCTGGTAACCACCGGCCTCTGAAAGGTCGCGACAAGAGAGGACTGCCCAGTATGGGCTATTGGAGTAGGCTTCTCAATAGTTGTATCTAAACCAATGCAAGGAGATTGTTTCAGCCGCACCACTCGGATTGCAGCCAATCAGATAACCTTAAGCTGGTATATCATACCAGTCTTTGTGTCACTCTGAGTCTCACAAGCATCAATATTCCAGCCAGCCTCCAACTGAGGAAGAAGCAGTACAGTGGTTAATCAATAGCGTTCAGCCAGCCGCGGGGCAGAATAGAACTGTTCCCCCTCTAAATGTTGTAAAGGTAAGCCTGGAAGGGCAGTGATCTATCCTGTGATATTTGGTTCGTTGCGTAGTGCCAACCTCAACTACAGCGGCCGATTAGGCACGGTTGTGGCGTGGCATGCAGGTGAAGAAAATTACTGTCGCTCCGACAGACTTCGCTTACTATAGAATGGGGTTGCCCATGTTTATTTGCATTTCATTATGTGACAAGGTGTCATGCCATCACTCACATCATGTGTGATTCCCGCCTTCATCATTTAATGGACGATGTGTGTCAATCTTTCGGATGAGATCACATGGTAGGTAGGATAACTGCAGGACGGGACATATGTATGAAACAGCTGGAAGAATTTGTTTACACTGGCACACTTAGATCTCTTCCCTGAGGTATCAGAATTCAGCTTGCTTTCCTGATTATCTGGTTCCTTGCCCAGAACTTGTTATCACATTTTATGGCTACCCTAGAGCATCCAGCCTTAAAAAGCTCGACCTCCGTAGCTTGTGTAGCTGTGCAAGGTGACAAGCTTGACTAGAATAACACGCCTTCAGCTTCGTTATTCATGACTGAATGCAGCAAGAGCTGGGCTGTGGACTTTATTCTGTTTCAGAGCCCCGGGTGAAAGTGTGTTGACCGTAGTGTGGCATGTTGTTAATTACGTGTGGATCAATCTATCTACCATAATCCATAGCTTGGTCAATGAGATGAGAACCCGTTATATGTATCCACTCTACCAGTAATCCATAATGTTTCAAACAAATCAATCCCCAGATGAGAACAACACGCGTGACCGCAACAATGCGCTTGGTTGGTTGCAAGTGGGACCAACACCTTCTATAATCCATGACCTGATCAATGAGATGGCTAGACGGAAAGAAAGCCATTACACATAGCCACTTTATCGGTGGATCATGGCGTTTCAACTTGTTCTTGGCACAAATCACCTGGCACTTAATTGAAATGGGACTGAGAGTTGCCTCTTGCTTGACAACAATCTTCCATAACTTTCCCCATCCGATCCTCAGAAATCCGTCTCCCTCCTCTCATCATCTTCGTTTTCGCCTATTCTACTTTTCGACTTCAATAGTGAAACGCTCAAGTACACAATCTACACCAGCCTTTCATATATGTTCAAGATCCCTCCGAGCCAGGGTTGTACGGTTGATACATGCGCTGTTGATCCCCCTGCGCAGCTGGAGCACTCGCGTGTCGAGGCTGGTCGCGTACGTGATGCGGCGGCGGCGGCCTATACGGAACATGACCAGTAATGGGCTTTCTCCTGATCGGAGTCGGACCTCGGGAAGGCGGTTGATGCTCGACATTCGAGGACGCACCACTTCCCTGGACCCAAGGTTGATGGGGCGAGCTGGTCATTCTTGGTTGTTCCTCTCTGGCCATATCAAAGCTTCCAGGTTGCGCGGCGTTGGAAAGGTCCATAGGATACCATGGAGACGGGACTACTGTGCTAGCATTGCTGGCCCTTTCGTTCCACGGGACGTTGCTCAAACGTTGATCGTTCTGGGGCACATCAATGGCAACACTTTGAGGTTCTTCCTTGAACCCTTGCTGACTCGAGCTTCGGAGAGAGACCTCGTCAACCATGGTATCAGCCTGTGACTCAGCAAGAGAGTGTCTTGCAATGTCCTGAATATCTCCATCCCCAGAGCCATCTTGCTCGTCAGAGTCGACATCTTGCCTGCTCTTTCCCACGCCTCGAACCACTGCAGTAACTGCAGCATCGCCTGACGCCATTGCAACTCTCAAGGCTTCCATTATCGTCGACACGTGGGCGGCAAGCACCTTGATGCACTCGCATTCCTCCTCCTCTGCCGCTTTCTCGAGGGCGTTCTGACCATCGTTGTTCCTGATAAAGACATCTGCACCCCGATCAAGCAGAAACTGCACCGTCTCGGAGTCGTCGCCCCCAGAACACGCAGCCAGGATAAGCGCGGTATTGCCGTTGACACTGGCAAAGTTGACGTCGGCGCCAGCATCGAGAATTGGACGGATCGACGACAGAGGAAGATACGCGGCTGCGTAGGTGAGGGGAGTAGAGTGAGAGGGTCCGCCCACCACATTCACGTCTGCCTTGGCCTCGACGAGACGTTGGACAATCTCCCCTTCAATCTTGCAGGCTGCGGCGATGATGGGACACGTGAGTTCCCCTGCTCCGAGATTGGGATCAGCGCCATGTTCAAGGAGGATATCGACGATATCGTTCTGGCCGGCTTCAATGGCTGCCTGTAGAGCTGTCCCCTGTGTCAGGTTTGGGTGCGTGGTGCATGCGTTAATGTCCGCTCCGCTCTTCAACAGGAGATCAACAATGTCGCTGTGGCCTTGGTCGGCTGCAGTCTGTAGAGCCCATCCATCAGGGGAGTTGACGTCGGCTTTTGCATCCAGCAGCACCTGCACAATGTCGATTCTGCCATCGTAGGCTGCTGCGGTCAATGCATTTCCGTACCTAGAAGATACCTAGTTAGTAGAATTCTGCATCAAGCAAAGAACAGGTCTAGCTTACGTTTCGCCAGTCGCATCAGGATTGGCACCGAATCTGAGCAGACGCTCGACAGTCTTGGCATTCTCCATATCTGTAGCCGCATATAGCGACTCGTCCAAGGTCTCTGGCGAGATAAGCCCCTTGGAGTATTCCCACAAGGCCTCGAGGACTTGGATTTCTGGATCTCCATCGGGGCCCTTGGCAGTGCTCAAGAAGGCGTCATCGCAGTTGAGGTCCGGACACTCTTCCAGCAGCATCTTGACAATGTCCCAGTTGTCTCCCCAGGCAGCAATGTCGAGCGCGGACTGTTTTTTCTCTTTGGTGTGCTCGTAGAACTTGAAGAGTCGCGTGAAAGCCTCCAGGCGGCCGTATTCCGCGGCCTTGACGAGTGCCTTGCTGAACTCCTCCGGGGTGAGTTTCTCTGAGTAGTGCTTGATGAGGAAGTCGAACATTGCCAGATCGGAGCGAGTGGCTGCTAGAGCAAGTGGCGACCGGATGACTTCTCCCTCTTCCTCTTCCTCATCCTCGTCGTCTTCGTCCTCGTTGTCTTCATCTTCGTTGTTCTCGTTATCATCATCTTCATCCTCATCTTTGTCATCCTCTGCCTCAGCCTCACCATCTCCCTCCTCATTCTCAGGGGCATCTTTCTCATCTTCATCCGCATCATCATCGCTCTCTGTACCAACAAGAGAAACCCCGTATTTAACCAGGAGCCTCACCGTCTCGCAGTTCCCGGACTCGATGGCCGCATTGATAACCGCCCCGTAGCCGTCACACTCGGCCATCGGGTTTGCTCCTCTCTGCAAGAGCTTCTCCATGATTAGAACATTGCCTTCGGCAGCTGCCTTATGTAGCGCCGTGTCTAGACCGTCTTCTTGGCCATCGTCAATAGCAGCACCCTGGTCAAGTAGCTTCTCGACGATATCGGATTGCCCATACTCGACAGCAAGATAAAGCTACATCATCCCAGACTTATCAGCACGAGTGGTCCAAATCGTGTTACGTAGTTCGCAACAAATCACTTACCGGGGTATCCTGGTTCGAGTCTCTCATGTTCAACTCCTCCTCATGCCCATTCTTCATCAGCGCCAGTACAAGCTGTGGGAATCCAATGGCAGATGCAGTATGAAGTCCAGGCAGCTTCGACCGCTTATCACCATGGAACGAATCCGTGAGTTGGTTATGTCGTCTAAGCCAGCGGCGCCGGATGCTCGAGTCATTTCCCCAAAATTCCGTTTCCTCACTCAAGACTTCGGCGATCTCGTCGGTTGCTTTACTGGCATGTGGTATCCAGTGCTTGACTGCGTAGTCTGAGGCCAAGTCCTTCAGTCTGGTTGTTTCAGTGCCGTTGTCCTTGTTTTCGTCCCCAATGACGCTGGAGGGCCTTGAAGAGGTGGAGGGAGAGGCATCACTCCCTTCTTGGTCAGCGTCATCTGCCTCATCATCTTGAGTGCTCCCGGAGGAGCTACTGCCATCATTGTCTTCGTCATCTTCGTCTTCCTCCTGGCCTTCCTGGTCCTCTTTCTCAGAATCCTCATCCTCACCATCCACGGCAGTGGCAGGCCAGTCAAACACTTCCATGATGTGACTAAACGCTCGAAGTGCCAGCATACCGTGCTGCAACTTGACATCTTCATCCGTGAGCCCCAACAGCCGGTACGCGTTCTCGACAAGATGAGTCTTGACAACACCTTCCATGAAATAGACTCTGCTTTCAGACGAGTCAGTCCGTTTGAAGCTCAACAAAGGCGTGCACGTCTCGACGAGATCGTGAAGCTCTGCTTTCTGGTCTTCGGTGGTATCTAAGCCGGAGAGAAGGCCAAGCTCTGACTCTGTCGGGTCTTCGAATGTGAGAACTAGAACTCTCAATACCTCCTTGATTTGAGAAACCTTGTCGTGGTTGAGGGCAAAGACATGTTTCCACGCAGATGTGAGAAGCTCGTCGAGCTGCTGGGGAACAACTTCCAGATGCAGACGAACTTGAAGATCAGTCTGGTGCTGAGGGAGATTCTCGAGCTGAGCACAGGTAATGTCGATCCATTGTGTTGTCTGGGCTCGACTCCCAATCAGGCTACTTGCAAAGTAGTTGAGCGCCTTGCTGTAATGCTTCTGGGTGACCAGAGCTGAGACCTTTCGCTGGGCATGTTTTCGAAGCTCCAGTTGGACTCGATCCGCGTACTTTTCGTGTTGCAGATCGATGAGCCTGACTGACTCTCCCTTGAGTGCCTGATCAATACTCCACGTCTGTCCACTGGTTATCAGCCACCTGACCAACGCATGTCGGCTGTCGTTTCTCCTTCCAACCTCAGAGCCGAGGAGATCTAGTAGAGTGCTTGTAGAAGCTGAATCTGGAAGCTCCTCCAGGTTGTTTATCACCAGGTACACCCTCGTTCCAAAAAGGTCCTCGTCTGCAAGGATATCCTGAAGAACCTGCCAGAGGTTCTCCACCGTCAAAAGAGGCTGCCCTTTCGAGTCGTCTTTTGCCTTTTGTCCTTGAGTATCATTCGGGTCTGCCTTGGCCTTCTTTCTGATCAGGAAATGGGCATGTGCTGCCAATCTTTCATGCTGTTTGATGAGCTGCCGCACAAGAGACTTGAGTAGATCCTCGGCTGTGTTGTATTCGGGTGTGTGGTCGCAGAAGAAGTAAGTCAGTAGTACGGGCGTCGAGCTCGAGTCCGCCTCGATCATCTGGTCGATCTCTTTGAGTGCTGCGAGTGCAGCGCTGATCTTTCCACGACCATTTGGTCCGCGAATCCACAGATAGTCCGTTCGTTTGAGAGGGACGGACTCCTCGATATCACCAGGCCTCGTCAGCCATGCAATGTACTCTGGCTCTTTCGGAAACCATGATGAACGGGTAGTTGCCTGAGCAATACTCTCTCGCTTCCTCCACATCTGCGCACCACCAAAAGCAATCAATACCCTGTTCACCAAGTCTTTATCGATATGTCGTGTCGAGTTTCGTCGACCTTTGACGGCAAGGTGAGCGCCATGGATGATCCTTTTCAGCGGACCGCGGACCAAAGCGTATCGCTCGTCTTTAGAGCTTTCGAACTTGACCAAGTCTCGGTGATTGCAAGCCAGACCAATTGCGGTTTCCATGGAACCGAGCGGAATGGCTGAGTCTTTTGTCACAAACTCTTCAATCTTCCTGGGCAGGGGGATCCCGAGGTTCTTTATGAACTGCGGCAGACCAGAGAGGTCCTCGATCTTGGTCTTTTGCTCTTCATAGAAGCCGCACAGACTGATCTTGGGATCCAGGTCCTTTGCTGCAAGCTGGAACTCGTTGACCAGGTCCTTGAGGGCCTCGTTGCCAGGCTTCATCAAGTCAAGGAGACTCGAGGTTGTAGTCTGGTCGAACACTTGGCCAATATGGGACAGCATAACGGCCAAGCCTGCAGCTTCGGCGCCTCCAAAGGGTGTGCCAAAGAAAGCGCAGCCAGCGATATCTTCGAACAGGTGAGGGAATTTCAGTTGGCCCTCGCGGGATTCGGCGATACAGACAGCCTGTGGTTACGGTCAGTTGGGTCACAAGACATGAGAGTTTAGAGAACAGTCTCGGCTCAGACCTTTGCAATAACCAAGCCTCCCATGCTGTGTCCAATAAAGACAATCGGTCCTGCCAGCCCCGTAGTCTATGGTTCCTCTCGTTAGTCATGTCATAAGTCCAACAATTTGGAACGTAGTGAGTGCGAACTTCTCTCTTAAAGTGGAGGCCTTCCAGCAGAGTCATAGCAAGATTCTTGATAAACTGCTTCACTTTAAATCGCCCCGTCCAGGCAGACAAGTACGTGTACAAGAGCACCCGAGCGTTGGGAAAGTCTCGAGCTATGCCCTCTTCATCGCTGGCCCAGTTGAAGTCGGTTGTTGTCGACTTCCAGCTGTTCTCGGGTTGAGCCCCGAGACCAGGGACGAAGACAATACTGTGAGAAACTCTATAAGCCAGGAACCCAACTAGCCAGTACGTGGGACGATTCTTACTCCATGTTGGTCTTTCTTGCCGGCTTCCCTGGCTCTGCTTTCGGATAGAGGACCTGTACGCCCTGCAGAGCCTTGGGGCCTCCCCCTGCCGCGCGTTTTGTCGCCGATCGATGAAGTGACATGTTATCAGTTCAGCTTGATAGTGCCGATGGACATGTGTTTTCTCCTCCTGAGAAAGGCGGGAGGCAGATTCAAAGTAGGCTGTATTGATACGCGCCGAGAGTTGTTTCTTCTTTTGGCCCCCAATTTGCTGGTGGGGAATACCGCCATCGATAGCGGGAAATTTGGGAAGTCCGGGGGCATAAAGTGCACAAAATTATGCAATGTTGTTAGCGCAAGAGGTACAGAATCACAGGAGACTTGGGAAAAGTCACGGCTTTCTGGGCAATAGTTTGGCCACGCTGTTGGTCAAAAACACCTTGATTGATGTGTCGTGTTTCAAGTCTTATACTCTTACAGTTTTTGTCTTTTTACAGTCATGGTTGTAAGATAGACTGAACTCTAAACTTCAGGTGGGTTAACGTTATACGTAAAATCCTAACAAAGGCCCAGAACCTGAGAGACAGCCAGGATGAGCCCCTTCAACTTGCAGCAAGGCTCGCGAATAATTGTCCAGATGCGGTTAAGCGAGGCTTATGGGCCATGCTTGATCATCTTAATAGGCTGATTTACTGCCCTGTAGCCAATTATGTCTCGGTCGATTTCAGCTCTCATCTAACCCTTGCTCGATAAGTGCACGGATGGCGAGAACTTATCATCCCCGTCCGACTTCTCTTCTAGTTATCCGCGCAGCCGCGTCTCTCAGCTTCAAAACAAACATGGCGATACCACCACCGCCGCCTTTTTCTGTTCGGATCCTCCAGTATGACTTTAATGACAACAACTCTCCCCCTAAAACGGATCCCAGCCTCTTTCTTCCAGCTACCAGCCGGACCGACGATGACATCCTTGTACCACAATCCGACCCCCAGTTCCTTGAACGGGAGTTACTGGTGAAAAGGCTGAACGATGTGCACCACTGGCTCTGGCTCTGCGGACGTCCGATGCCGCCTCGGCCGCTCCATCACCAGCGACTGATCTCTCGCGAAATCGTGATCAGTGAAGCTGTTGAGCTTCACCTGGTCTGGTGGAGAACCCGCATCTTCATCAAGCCCCTACCAGCCTACCTTCTCGACCCAGACTTTTATAAAGCCCACATCACCGGCAGAGTAGACTTTCGACATCCAGACGCGTATCGCGAGAGTCTCGATGCCTGCGCCCGGGGGTTGTTGTTCTCCTACACGGCGCTCATTGCCTACAAGAGTGATTTCACGATTGCGCACGAGTGTGGCCTCCTCCCTAAAGAAGTGACGTGGGAGGGCTGGAAAGCCTTTACAGCTCAGTTTCTGGAGAACCACCGGTACGATTGCGTGAATCCTCGGTACTGGTACGGTGAGCTGCGGCTCAGTCGTCTGAATAAGGTCTACTGCGGGAAAGGGTATATCTTTCGTGGCTACTCAAGGGTGGCATCCCACACCGTCTATGGAGACCTTCTTCGCGATAACTTCTCAGCGTTGGCTGGTATCCTCGGTTATGTTGTCATTGCGCTTACAGCCATGCAAGTCGGTTTGGGTGTCGACAGGTTGGTCGAAAACGACGCGTTCCAGAGCGTGAGTTATGGGCTCACGGTGTTTACACTCATTGTCCCACTGATCGCTGCCGTGTTCATTTTTGTATTTGTTATGATTATGATTGGGAGTAACTGGGCGGTAACAAAAGCGTACGGGAGGAAACGGTTCAAGAAGATGCAGGTAGAGCCTTTTTAGGTAGCCTAAGATATATAATCATTAATGGCTCCAGGTCACGGTGGACTGGCAGGGCAATGTTGCTGCGCCAGGGATGAGTTTCCTGTTCAAGGAGCGTTCCACGAGATTAGTCTCACAACATAATACTTGGCTCAGGTATGCATTAAAAGTTCAGTACACTGAAAATGACCACAAGTGAGCAGAGTTGTTGGACACAGCCTTCAGTACTGCTCTGGCCACTATAGCCTCGGCGTTCGATGAAGACTCGACTATCAGCAGCCCTTTACTACTACTGCTGTATTCTTCACTTCTTTGTCGATACCAACAAGTTGCCATTCCACCGAATGTGAGATTGATCTATCAGCATTCCTCGTTGATACAATGTAATATATGCATGTTTAGTAATTATCAGCTGGACAGAGGTAGATCCATGCTGACTATTATCGAAACGCAACATGCAAGCCTCGAGCGGCGTGCGCCGAAGAGTCAAGTATGAAGAACAGATGCGGTATGTATGTGACGTGTTGAATATCATCCAGTATTAGTCTAAGCTGCTGTCAGATATGGAAAAGAGCCAGCCTCAGTGTCCCAATGAACTATTGCCACGCTGTTTCCTTCAACCAATACTCAAAATTGCGCTTCGTACAACTCAAGGGTGATATATCGGGGGACAGTAGTTTACAAGGATTCGAAAGTTGCACCTATTATGCCTATGTAGTCTAATATACTTTTGACTTGTTAGGAATTAATGTCGCATCGGGTGACATTAACGCCTCAACTGGTGGGTTAAAAAGGTCTAGGGTGAGAACAAGGGCGACCGGGTGCTCGGCAACGTCGTCCCGTGAACCAAAGTAAAGTGTTGCAGACGAATAGGGTAATTGGTAAACACTGCCCTTTCTAACAATAGCCACATGCTACTTGGTGAGAAGATTGGTGCAAAGGTAAGCACCACCAAGCAAAGTCGCCAAGGGGCCGCGCGTCAAAAGCAGCCAAGCATTGGGTGAGACTGGATACGTTGGATGCCTCTTTTCCTCTTAGGCATTGAATCTATGTCGTCAGACTTGGCAAAGTACGTCATGGCAGACAAACTTGCAGCAGCGCTTTGACATAACCTTATCCACCTGTCAACATCCAGACTCGTCATAAAGTCCCCTTTGCCCTGAGTGGTAACCGACTTCGGGAAGCCCTGATTTTTTTTTATGTGTCCCAAGCAATTCCCGAATTAACCCCTTGTTCTCTTGGGCCTTCCCTTTTCCGTCTGTTGTCGTATCCTTGTCCAGCCAACGTGAGATCGCTTCCGAAGCTTCCGAGCGAGACGTGACTTTGTGAAGCCCCCCCACTATCACACGCGCATCATAATACGAGACTCAGCCTCACTGGAAATTTTGGCTCGGCTTGATAAGTAAAGGGTCGAGTTCTCAGAGATTTGGGCTTCTTTTTTTGCTGCCGTTTTTTTACTTTGCCACGTCCAGCGTTCCTCGTGCATTTTTTGCTCCTGTTTTGCTCTCGCGTGTTGATCAACACTGGGCCATAAACAACATTCCTGAGCTTCGCGATATCAAGACTCGGCCACAGCTAGTCCTCACCAACGCTGAGGTCCGAGATGGCTAAGCTTTCAGCTTACTTATTGCCTCTTGTATATTTGGCGCAAGGCACGGCAGCGGCCTCTTCGGCTGAGCGGGGACTTGTACCAGCTCCTCCGTCGGTCGCATCTCTCGATATTCGTGCCCTGCCCGACTCACCCAGTGGTAACTATGCGCCCAAAGTAGTTGACTGCCCCTCGAAACGTCCGAGGGTCCGGCTCGCCGATGGACTCTCGGACGAGGAGGAGGCCTGGCTGCGTCGTCGTCGGAACAACACGATTGACCCGTTACGAACTCTTCTGTCGAAGGCAAAAATCCCCGACTTTGACGCAAAGGCCTACATCGACCGCATCAAGGACAACTCTTCGGCTCTACCTAATGTAGCTATCGCTGCCTCCGGAGGCGGTTACCGTGCCCTCATGAACGGCGCGGGCTTTATCTCGGCTGCAGACTCACGCAACAACGAAAGTGGCCCGATTAGTGGCCTTCTACAGTCCTCTACATACCTTGCTGGTCTATCAGGTGGCGGCTGGCTCGTTGGTTCCATTTTTGCGAATAACTTCAGCACGGTCCCAGAGCTACAACTTGGCGACAAAGACTCCCCCGTCTGGCGCTTCGACCGCTCGATCTTCAAGGGTCCCAAAGAATCAGGTATAGGCGTGCTAAACACCGTCGACTACTGGACCGAGCTCGGCGAAGCTGTTGGTGATAAGGCAGAGGGCTGGGAAACTTCCATCACTGACTACTGGGGTCGTGCCTTGTCGTACCAGCTCGTCGACGCCTCTGAAGGAGGTCCGGCCTATACCTTCTCGTCCATCGCCGAGACTTCGAGCTTCAAGGATGCAGACACTCCGTTCCCCATCCTCATCGCTGACGGCCGAGCCCCCGGTGAGCGCGTCATCTCTCTCAACGCAACAGTCTACGAGTTTAATCCCTTTGAGATTGGAACATGGGATCCTACGACTTATGGCTTCGCGCCTCTCCGCTACCTTGCTTCCAACTTCACAAACGGTACTGTTCGCGACAATGGCAAATGTGTTCGCGGCTTTGATCAGATTGGCTTCGTCATGGGCACCTCTTCCTCGCTCTTCAACCAGTTCATGCTCAACAACGTGACCGCCCTTGGCGAACAGAATGACATCCCTTCTTTCGTTACAAAAGCCATCGACGGCATCTTGAAGGGATTGGACAAGGAAAACAACGATATCGCCCAGTACTCGCCCAACCCGTTTTTCGGATGGAACCCTACCAAAGAGAGCGTCAACGCCAACCAAACGCAGCTGTCTCTCGTCGATGGCGGCGAAGACCTACAAAATATTCCCCTTCATCCCCTCATCCAGCCTGTTCGCGGCGTCGACATCATATTCGCTGTCGACTCTTCGGCTGATACAGATAACAACTGGCCCAATGGAACCGCCCTTCGAGCCACTTACGACCGTGTTGGCACAGAAATCGGAAACGGCACCCTGTTCCCAGCGATTCCCTCGGCCGAGACCTTCATCAATGAACGCCTCAACCAGCGTCCTACTCTTTTCGGCTGTGACGCCGACAACTTCACTGTCTCTGACGGCGAAACCGTCCCTCCACTCATCTTCTATATCCCCAACGCGCCCTACACCGCCCACAGCAACGTCTCGACGTTTGACATGTCCTACGCGATTAAGGAGCGCAACGCCATCATCCAGAACGGACTCGACGCTGCCACCCAGGGAAATGCCACTGTAGACAGCGAGTGGCCCGTCTGCGTCGCCTGTGCGATACTGAGCAGGAGTTGGTGGAAGGCGGGCGAGACGGCTCCTAAGGCGTGCCAGCGTTGCTTTGATCGTTATTGCTGGGATGGAAAATCTAATAACACTGCTGTCAAGAGCTATAATCCTGATTACATTATTGGAGAGAGCCAGGAAGCAAAGGACGCAGAGGACAATGCAGCTGGTGCGATATCAGGTCCCAACTGGGTTCTGACTGTAGTAGCAGCTGCAGCATTTGTTGGCTTGACGTTCTAGACTCACTATTACGTGCACTTTCTAGATGCATTGGGAAAGACCGATATGGGCGCTTGGAGACTGTAGATATTTGGTATTGTTCATGTATTACGAATTTCATGTCGAGACTACTGTTGGAATGTATTTGTTATTTGCTACAAGGTGCATTTGGATATACTCGCGCATAAAATCTAAACGATATTGACTTGAATTTTTTTCTTCCATTCTTATAACCGCTCTTTGCGCCTACAATCAAGAGTTTGTTAACGCTTAAACTTTCCGTCTCTCCTACGGTACCAAGTTAAGTCCGGAGTTGGTTGAGCTATCGAGCGTGTGCGTGTGAGGATGTGTATGTTTGAGTCAGAAGATATTACTGCTTATACTAAATGTAGATAGAACTTTATACTGCTTTTATAGTATTTCTTCACTATCCACCATGGCCGCGCGAAAGGATATCCTGATTGAGCCACGCCCCGAGCATGGAAGCAAGCTTGCGGCGAGAGATTCAAAGCAGATAAGATCCTTGATAATGGATACGGTCTGCCGTCGTAGTCTGATTCCAAGCTCGCGACGGCAAGCAATCTCTTTCCTCTGGTGGTCTCCTCAGCCTTGCGGTTCCTGACCATCTTTGTTCGGAGCATTCTCATCACGGCAAGTGCAAGGGCTGGCTTCACAGTACTGTTCACGGTTACCTTGGCGCTTGTTCTGGCACCCATCGGCTCGGCTGACTGAGTCGAGATAATTGCGGCAGCTGCTGCGTAAGTTGGACATTATTATAGTACTGAGATTGGCTGAAGGTTTGCTGTTATTCAGTTAGTAGTTATAAGAAGTGCGTTTGAGAGTCATAGCTGCTCTGCGCCATGGCATTTCCTGACTCGACTGCGTCTTCGTCATACAAGAGACGCAAGGGTAATTAAAGGATCGCCGCGAGCTAGTCATATTAGTGCCAGTGGAAATATAGGCCAGGGCTCTTGACCTATAATTATTGGCCTTCCCGGCTGCCAGGGTAACGTGTGGGCTCGAGGTATCCATATTCTGGAGACAGTTTGGTCTTTTTGTCGGGAGGTGGAAACTGCCACGGTGTGTCCCAGAAGTGCATCAACATATCAAACTCGGATTTCGGAAAACTTGATTCTTTTCCAAGACTCTGGGAAACGAGAGAGATTCCTTGGCTCAGAATAACATCATGGTGCTCTCGTAGCGAATCGGTAAGCGCTGATCTACAGGGGGCCCGTCGATGCAGCCAAGACAAGTCGGGAGCTTGTTTCATCCCGTCGGGTTCGGGTCAACCCGCCTCACCTCGAGCCTAACCTGGAGGCCTCAATTTTTCCATCAATTACGATGATTACCATGATATTTTGACCTCACCTGTCAGTTATGACAACTGTTAAACGTATCTCTGAGCCAGAAGAGCGGTAAAGCAGATGATAGAAAGAATTCCACCTGCTCTGTCTCGCTGAAGTGTTATCTTTAGAGAGTTAATACGTGCTCAGGCCTTACAAAAAGGACAAGACCGACCCCAGCTTTGTAATTTCGACAAGTTTAAACTCACCACTATGGTTATTTGCAAACTCACTCGAAAGCACTAGGGTGCACAGCCACACGAACGACTTTCCTCCCAAAACTTAGAGAGAATGCATTCTCATGCTAGGATACCCTTGCAATATAACACATCGGACGTTGCCCGATTTCAAGTCTGCTGTTTTCAAAATCCTCGACAGACTGCAGTTGATGCGGACAGGCAACGATAGATAACATAAAGAGCCTCATCGAAGCACTCATGGAAGCCTCATATTGCTTCTGGTAGCGTTCCAATCGGGTGGTAAGTCCTGTCCCGAGGTCATGGACTCACTCATGGCCCTGCGCACCGCCAAGACCGGAGTTGCCGCACTTGATGCCGCGATGCCGCGATGCCGCGTCCGTGCGAAGTGCAGCTCCATATCGAATGTCTTGTCCAGACAGTCATTGACGTCGCCCATGGAAGCCAGCGCGTGTTTCTAGAAAAGTGGTGTAACCGGGGAGGAGAAGCCGTGACGGGATGTAGAACGACATGAGCGGCGGATAAAGCCGCAGAGTCACTAACATGACGTACAATCACCCCAGCTTGCTACGCATTAGACGCTTCCATCACCCGCATAATACCACAACCCCACGACGTGACTCTCCACATACCGTGGCATGCCATTCCCACTTATACAGATGGCTCCCAGCACCAGGCTCCAGCGCAGGGTTCCGTGGCTCGGCGCTCTTCGGCGATTTGACACTACCGCAGTCTTTCCCAGGCATCCCCGTACCCCTGAAGTCGGCCCTTCTTGGTATGGGTATCCGGGGAGCCTCACTGGGGCGGCTAAATCCCCAAAGCCATTTAGCCTTCTCGCCCGATAGGCTCAAGGTGAGCCGAAATAGCCCGTTATGGCAGTCTCCAGCAGAGGCATCGTGTTGTCGCTCCTTCGATGTTGGAAAGCCCATGGAATGTGGCATGTACGATCTATACCCACGATGAGGCCTTTCCCGTGGCTCCGCAATATTGGGACATGATAAAAGAGACGGACGACCCTTCAGAGTTGAATCCCCAGATCATCTAGTCTTCGTTCCTACAGAGACATTGACTAAAAACATGCTTGGGCAACTGTATGTTCTATCTTGTTCCCCATACTCCAATCCATCATGCGCTTGAGTAGCGACTAATCTGACATGTCAAAGCTCCTTCAAGATCAATGGGGCCGCTTGCGGAGCTGAGGCTCTCATCTTGGCCCTCATAACTTCCCTCGGAGGATTTCTCTTCGGTTACGATACCGGAGAGATTTCTGGCATGCTCCTATTCAAAGACTTTATCAACCGATTTGGCCAAGAACAAGATGATGGTACCAAGGCCTGGAACACGGTCATCAAGTCACTGCTCGTTTCACTCATGAGTCTTGGATGTCTTGGTGGTGCCCTGATTGGTTCTTAGTAAGTCATCTCTGCCTTATGGCTGACCCTGCAGGGAACATGGACACTAACGCTTTATACCTTCTAGCACGGCCGACTGGTACGGTCGCAGGAAGAGTTTGAGTATCTGGGTTGTGGTCTTCCTCGGCGGTAACGTCATCCAGATTGCGGCCATGTCCTCATGGGTCCAGATGATGATGGGACGTTTCATTGCTGGCTTCGGTGTTGGCGCCCTATCGATCGGTGTACCAATGTTCCAAAGCGAGTGTGCTCCCCGAGAGATTAGAGGCGCTGTCGTATCCTCATACCAGCTGATGATCAGTCTCGGAATCCTAGTCTCCAACATCGTCAACTACGGTGTGCGAGAGATCCAACACACTGATGCATCATGGCGTGTGGTTATCGCTATCGAAATGGCCTTTTCGATCCCCCTCGGCCTCGGAGTCCTTCTGTCCCCCGAATCGCCCAGATGGCTTGCAATGCGAGATGACTGGGATGGCGTGCGGCTCTCTCTCGGTCGACTCCGCGGAATGAAGGATGATCTGAATAACCCCCTGGTGGAGGACAACGTTCAGGAAATGAGAATACTCCTCGAAGAAGAACGCAAGGTCGGCCAAGGTAGCTGGCTCGAATGTTTCGGCATCCACAACGAGGCACCCAGAGTCCTGTTCCGAACGCTCGTTGGAATGGCTGCCCAATGGTTCCAGCAATGGACTGGTGCTAATTATTTCTTTGTGAGTAATCTTTCTCGGCTGATTTTGAGATATACTAACCCGATCGCAGTACTATGGAGCGACCATCTTTGAATCCGCCGGTATTGATGATCCCATCCTGGTTCAGCTGATCCTCGGAGCCATCAACACTGGCATGACGATTCCTGGCATCTACCTGGTAGAGAAGGTTGGTCGTCGATGGCCTCTCATTCTTGGTGGCCTGTGGCAGACCATCTGGCTTCTGATCTTCGCGTCGGTCGGAACAGCGATTGATCCAGTAGGAAATCCTACCAGCGGAGTTGTCATGATCGTCTCTGCCTGTCTCTTCATGGCAGCATATGCTATGAGTTGGGGTCCTCTAGGCTGGGTCGTCGTTGGAGAAGTGTTCCCGCTCCGAACTCGTGCCAAGCAGGCCTCGCTGGCAACGGCGAGCAACTGGTTCGCAAACTGTAAGTGTCTTGTCACAAATGCAAGAGGTACCTTTCCACTGACTATTGTCCAGTCCTCATCAGCTTCCTGACCCCGTTCGCCGACGACGGCATCTCGTATGCCTTCGGCTACGTTTTCGCCGGCATGAACTTGCTGGCAGCTGTCATCGTTTACTTCTTCCTCTTCGAGTCCAAGGCTCTTAGTCTCGAACACATTGACATGATGTACTGCTTGCCAGAGTTGAAGGCGTGGAAGAGCGCCAAGTGGACCCCGCCAGGCTACATCAACCGTCAAGATAGAGATGAGGCTTACTTCCAAGAGATGGCGGCCAGCAAGAAGGATAACGAGAAGGAGGTGGTTCACAGTGATAGCACTGAGTGAGAACTACCAAGGGGGTAGAATGCTGGAGGTCAGCGTTGCCTGGAAGCCTAATGACATCATTAATTTGTATATATAACCGCTGATAGACATGAACTGTTAACGTCGAGAACGTGAGCACAGCCCTACTGGGACTTACTCTTCACGGTACTTTGGCAAAATATGTCGCTGCACCCACTCGCACCCGCGTGAACAATGATAGCAGATCAGCAGCCGGAATCGCCTACACCATGAGTCGATATTCGGGCTAGCTCTTCGACGTCAACTTGAAGTACTCACATATAGATCGACCCCCAGACAAAGAATAATAACTCACTACCAAAAGACCCTTGCGCCGTCGACTCGAGAACTTGCAGGATAAATCGGAGCTGTAACCAAGCAGGGGAGATATCTAAGTTGCCCCTTGCTCTCTCAAAGGCAAGGCGCTCCCACGAAAATAAAGAACACAGTTCGAGCAGGGAATGACAAAGAAGCATTCGAGAACCTGGACTAGCTGCATGTAATCAAGAACCTCCGGCTTGAAGCTGTATGGCGGGACAATAAGAACATTTGCAAACGTCGACGCCTGGTAGTCATATAGGCCCACGAATGCACCATTGAGAATGAGCATCTAGATGATGCAAGGTAAGATGAGAGACTGCATTATGTCCTTGTAATAAAGACATAAATTCCTGCCTGTCGGCCTTACCGTGTACCACCCTGATGTTATATCTCTATGTCTTCTCACCAAGCTTCTCGGCCTGCAAGATTTGCGATATTGCCAAAGCTTGAGATGAACTGCGCCCTCTATAGCCGCAATCAGCATCTATATCGGCAGCGACTTTAGTCTGCTCTCCCATGAAGTATGATAACTTGATACTTTGCTCGTGTAAGAAATGGGCTTCCGGAACAATAAAGGAAGCCGGCGCCTCGCTCTGGACGCGACCAGCGATGTGGCTGAAGAGCGAGGTAGAGCTTGCGCACCGAATACCAAACGCTGTTCAAAGTGACGAGGAGTAATACGCCTGAGTACATGTCTGAGTAAAGACGACTAGATATTTGCGCCAGGTTGGCAGATGAGGGGATCTAGCGAGACCGGAGAAGTGGATTCAACAACTGTCTCTGGATCTGTAAGCCCGTCAGAACATTGGGCTAACCCTTTCCAGTCCATGCTATACCATGGGTAGCCTCGTCATGCTTTCCGAATTAGCTTCTTGTCAGCAAAGATGTTCTTCACGGATCCGTTGAGACCATGACCAAAGAACCCATAGGGAACACTCCATTTGCAACAGACAATCTATAGCAACTGGCTCAGCAAGGGGGGTCATCCATCTACTTGCCAGCATGAAAGATTCGCAGCGTTCTATGGTATAACCCGGTGATTGTCTTCAAGTTGTTAAGGTAACTTCAAGAAAATTGCTACATGCATTAAAGGCTTTTCGGGGTAATGTCTGACGAGTATTGGAGAGAGAGTGGGGGATTTGGCTGTCTTCACGATGTATTCAGCTCCGGACAGAAACCAATTCCCTTTCGCGCTTTTTTCTGTGAGTATTACATTCTCACGAGCTCTTGAGCCTCAAAACACTCTTTCATAACTCTACTTATTCCTACATTGGCTCCTCCAAGGCTTCCAGTTGGAGTCGCAGGCCTTGATCTAATGGGCAAAACACCACGCCCTCAACTATTATCAAAACGTCTCCAGCGCCGTGCTCATTGCCTTCAGTAGCCAGTCCTTTACGAGCGTTAATGGACTACTGGGAATCTAGGTATGGTGGTGTCGCTGTTTACGAAAGCTGCGCAGACTTAATGGCTCATCAGGATCTGGATGTCCACGCTGAGTAATAGGACATTGGGCATCATCTTTTGTCTATTCCTCATATCTATTACAGGCTTTCATCTACCGTTGTTCATTGTGCTCCATGTCTTGAACGTAAATCCTTGAGATCCCCGCGGTAGCTGGAGGAGACAAGATATCACAGCCTCAGTCAAGTCGCACAATACAGTAAACAACTGTTGACTGCCACAAGAATGTGAGACTCGTGTTGATAACTAGTTTATAAGTCAGTGATTAACCATCTTTAGTAAGGTTCTACTGTGCTCGAGGTCCTTAGGTGCCATCGCCAAGAGAATTACAGCAATATCGTCCCAATCTGAACTGCCAATGTCGCTCTACTACTTGGTTCATTGTGATTGCTTCTGACATTGGCTGATATCACCAAAATTGACATTGCTTTTCGTTATAAAAGATCTATCCAAACTTTTTTCATCGCCGCTTACATTATGCGGCTGCTTCATACTCTTAATCATGAAAACCCGCGAGTGCTCCAACATCCTAGAACCCCAAAGCCGTTTAGTCGACGTACTTGGGAAGAGTAGCCATCACGCCGTCTTCGGCAATAAGCTTCATAGCCTTTGTAATCTCGTCGATAAAGCGCTTGTCGTTTCGCAAGTCGTCACCGAACAGCATCTTGATGCTAAGCAGCTGGTGAGGCTCGTTACCGCCTGCCTTGGCCAGGGATTGCAGCTGATCTCGCATGGGGTCGTCGACCTCGAACGTGTTGCCCTTGTCGTCAACGCCGTTGATGTAGTGGAACCAGGCACCAGCAACGAAAGACAGGCGACGCAAGGGACCCTTCGCCCAGATCTGCTCGGCGATGGAGGGCATGATGAACTGAGGGATCTTGCCCGAGGCGTTGAGGGCAACACGGGGGATCTGGTCCATGATGGTAGGGTTAGAGAAGCGCTCCATGAGCGTGTTGCAGTACTTGTCGATATCCACGTCAGGGATCTCGGGCAACATAGGCTTGACCTCCTCCTGCATCATCTGCCAGACAAACTTGCGGTAGATGGGGTGCTCCATGACCTCGTGGACGTACTTGAAACCAGCAAGCTGGCCCGGATAAGCCATAGCCGAGTGGCTGGCGTTGAGCAGACGCAGCTTGTGCTTCTCAAACTGCTCGACATCGTGTACGTCCTTGACGACCTGGACGCCGACCTTTTCAAACGGCGGGCGACCATCGCAGAACTTGTCCTCGACCACCCACTGCATGAAGGGCTCGGTGACGACGGGCCAGGCGTCCTCGATGCCAAAGTTCTCGGCAAGCGACGTGATGTCGTTTTGAGACGTGCTGGGGGTGATGCGGTCGACCATGGCGTTGGGGAAAGCTCCCTCCTCTGCGATCCACTTGGCGAGATCTGGGTTGCGCAGACGAGCAAATGACTCGAGCATGTGACGGGTGATGGAGCCGTTCTTCTGCATGTTGTCGCAGGACAAGACGGTGAAGGGCTTCAGGCCCTGCTCGTGACGCCTGGCCAGGGCAGCATAGAGGAAGCCAAAGGTGCTGACCGGAGAGTTCTCGTTGGCCAGATCGTGTTGGATGTCGGCGTGCTCAGATTGCAGCTCGTGGGTGTTTTCGTTGTAGTAGTAGCCACTCTCAGTAATGGTCAGGGAGACAATGTGGGTGTCTGGGTGAGCCATCTTGGCAATAACAGCCTCGCGGTCGGCGGGCGCAAAGAGGAACGAGTTGATGCTGCCGACGACATTGGCGGTGCTGCCCTGGGCAGAACGCTCAATGACGGTGTAGAGATGGTCCTGGTCGTTCAAGACATCGCGCATGGCAGCATCGTTGGGTCGGAGACCAACACCGCAGATGGCCCAGTTGCGCTCCTCGTGCTTCTCCAGCAACTGATCGACATAGACGGCCAGATGGGCTCTATGAAAGCCACCGACACCGACGTGGACAATGCCCTCCTTGACGTCATTCCGGTCGTAGGTAGGGATTCGCACGCTCTGCTCTCCCTGCTGAGAAGAGATCTGGGACAAGTTCTTGCTAGTGAGCTTGAGGCGTTCTGTGGTGTGAGGCATTGTGATGTGAGTGAAAGGAATTGAGGTCTAGATGAGGGATCCAAGTCTAGACGAAGGGTAATTAGAGTGTAAATGAGCTAGGAGAAGCCGTGGTTTGAATGATCGAGAACACGGACTTGGCTTCTGGCGGCTGGTTTTTTTTTAGTTTTTCATTACCGGTGGCCACAGAGAGAAATTTCGGTGAATCCGGGTATCGATAATATGGGCCCGGTGACGTGTTCTGGCTGGATAAACCGGGACTCGACCTGTCTAGCTTATCACCTTATCAAGCCACATAAGCAGACTTTGGATGATCCTTGGGGCGGTGGTGAAGCTCATGGAAAGTTGGAGAAACAGTGAGGCATTCATGAAAATGCAGCTACTCTGAGATGCTTTGAGTACGATTGATCTATCATGGACAGACAGACAGGGATTAGCACTGCCCGGGGAATAGTCTGTGCTTGTCACCGTGCACCCCCGGAGTTAAAAGAAAAGACTTAAAAATCGGTGGGTGAAAGTCCGAATTGCGGAGTGAGACCGAAAATGAAGGCCTGGAAGTAAAAGTATGTTTCGTACAATCTCTATGACTATATTCTTACCATAGATGCCCCAGGCTCACGAGATCTCATGCTAACAAAAAACAGGAACAAAAGCTTCAACCCCAAGTTTATTTTCAAGTACAATCAAATAGTTCTCCAGCATTAAAACAGGGAGTTGTTAAGGACCTGCTGTCACAGGCGCGTGTACAGAGGTAGAAAGTGCCTTGATGCATCACAAAGGACATGGAGTTGATGCTGTTGATGGTTTTAACAACAGAGCCGCGTTATTGATGAGCCACGTTTGCAAGCCACTCGCCCACGTGGGCACCCACGTGGGCTCAACCCAATTCAACACTTACTCCCCAAGACAACGACGACTGTAGTTAATGGTAGCTCGAATTTAGCTGAAGAATAGTAATCGCAGCATAGGTACTAGTAGGTAGCTCTTTTTAAAACAGCAGTCCCAAGTATAATATGGCCGAGGAGGCATTAGTTGCATAGCTAAAGTCCCGCAACAGATGAATAAACAATGATTATTGAATTATGCAACAGTGATAGTAATAAAGCCGCTTTAACCTTCTAGTATGCTCTAAATAAAGTACATCAAGTCAGCCTTTACCTAGGCTGAGAGAATGCTCAACAGAATCATGGTGGTGGCACTGCCCCTAATAGCGGTGAGCTAAAACTGGAGGTGGCTGAGATAGCGGTAGAGGGCCCAATTTCTTAGACCCCCCAACCATCATTGCCGTGTCACACTAAATTCAGGCACTGCACAAAGATTCGTCAACTTGAATCAATCAAGTGCCATGTCGGGGTTCAAAGGCGTGTTTAGTGCCCTGTCTCGGTACGAAAAGCGCCAGTATGCCGCAGCTTCCAGAAGACCTGGTCCGTTATTCCTGACCGCCACTTTCAAGCTTGGTAATAAGTAGCTATTGATCATGCTGCAAGGACAACGCCTGAGCCGAAAGCATGGCCAAATAACCCTCCAAGTAGTAGATAAGGGTGCTGTCGAGCAGGAAAGAGAGTGATGTTGTGAGTGTAGTAGGCAACGCTTGTGAACACGTTCCTACTAAGGGCTCGAGTGGCCAGGAAAGGTGATCCAGAATCCTTAGCTTTGGCGTATGTGTGAATAGACGTTACCGGTTACATTTAACTACCAAAAAGTCTCGTGGGAGCTCATCCCACCAAAAGATTAGGAAGAACCAAGCTCGCAGATCGATGCGGTCGAGGTGTATACGAGGAGATCGTTTCCATACTCACCTTGACGCTCTGGTGACGGTAAAACTTCTCAGGGCCTATTTATTCTTGGATATTCGTCACGCGGCAAACGGTAGTAACATGGTCCATCATGAAGTGGATGGATGCCGTTCAGTTGCAGCCTGCTGAGGACTTGTAAGAATAACCAAGAGTACTTGCTCCCGATTCCCGCGTGAATGCTTATTCCTTTCGGCTGCAATCAGTATTAGGTTGAGTCTGTTTGGGTAAGAATACTGTAAGTAGCATACCTTTGAGCCTCTCTATTATATCATAACGCACTCTGTGTTATAGATAGACACTATTTTCTCAGCTTCACTTTTAAGGATTGTAGCTACAGCTTTTAGGCGCCGCAGCTGCAACTACCTACCCTGTGCATCGGGAACAAGAACCAGAATAGATAGGTTTGGCTAAGGTCTTGGACTATCGGTGGCTATAGTGAGCATAACCCTTTCAGGAACAGAGACAACAGGCGTGAATTGTTGCGCAAATCGCAACACCGAAGCAATGGACTGTGAACGATTGCTTTTAAAACGATAACTCTGCCGCGTAAGAGCAAAAGATGAATCCTTATATTTTATACCTGCATATGAGGGTCCCAAGCTTCTTAAACTCTGATAGACAGAAGTTGTCTCTAATAGTTAAGAGTGAGCTGGTAAAGGTGAGATTTTACCTCGGCGAAGAAGTGAGAGTGACTCTATGTTTGGCGGACTGCGTCAAGCATGATTAACCAGTTGTTTATCACTAATTCATTAGAAAAAGATCCAATGAAGAGAATCCAATTAAGGAATAAAGCTCTTGTATGCTGACACGCTGTTGCCCTTTGATTGCTTGATTCCCAGCTTTGCGTCGCTGGTCGATTCGTAAAACAGTAGCTAATCACGAATCAACGCAACAGTGAATTAGTTTACCCAAGAACTATAAGTAGACCCAGCTGCCCAAATATCTGGCTCTTACCAGGCAGCCAGACTTGCATTTCCGACAGCAAACGTACAACACCAACACCAGATCGATCTACCTCACATCCCAGTCACAGCAATCACCATGTGCACGACAACTCACACCGCAGTACTTTGTCGCAAATGCTTCATCGTAATTTCCAACCAGTTCTCGAACGCTATCTGTGCCGAGGCAGTCACGGACGGGAATGAAGAATTCGGCAATTGTAAAACTGGTATCTTGCAGGTTAAGCGAGAGTACGAATCGATTTGTGATGATTGCTTTCAAAAACAACAGGAGAGGAGGCAGAGGGAGAGAGAACAGAGGGGCACTTGATAGGGTGATGGCTTAGCGTCGAGTCGTCGACAGGACGACTTTGATTGAGCAGCAAGACCTTACTGTCAGTATGCTGGATATCAAGAAGGATGCACCTTGCCTTTTGCTTCGATTCCATTAGTTTAAAAGACATGGATTTGATACTATTGCCGTCTCTCCTTCCCAACTCTAAGTAAGCTGTACCGTTCAGGGACGAGATATACTGCGCAGAGAGAAGGCCAACCCGATGGCTATAAGCAGATTCTGTTGTCGAAAACTTGATTAAGGTATAGGTAGTTTGAGGCTCAATTGCAGAATCAATTACGAAAGCCTCATTCTCTAAAGTAATTATGCCCTCTGGTGGCAATTTCGAGAATGTACTCGTGATGAACACGGCTCTTGAAACGGAGATCTGGGTAGTCTCTGCTGTGAGTCGTCAACAAGGCTTCAGCTTGTCATGTTCCCCGTCAAAGTCCATTCACATGCGCAGCACGACCCACGTGAGTGAACGTGCGCTCGTCAGCTCTAAAATTCTATCCGTCTGCGGATTCCGGGGAAGCGGGACATGTTTGCGATATGATCCATCTCTTGATTGCCTTGAAGAGTACACTTCCGTACCCCCGGCCCACATGACCTTATCTTAACAAGCAGTACAGGCCGGGTTACGGAACATTCACCAAACCGCAGGGTAAATCTGGTTGCCTAGAGCTCGTCTGGAGCTTGGCTAGTATCCATTTTTCTCTTGATAGGGATATTTCGTGGCGAGCTGAAAAAGACACTCAGGGGTTGTGTACCTGTTAGTGCAAAGTGGTGTAGGTACCTGTCATGTTTCAAGAAATGCTTTGCGTGCTATGGCAGCCACTAACTCGGCGCTGGTGCCACGCTAAACAAGGATAGGGGTAGCCATTTCGATAATCGTCAATAGCGTCGCTTCCTGAATAATGTCTTGCGTAAGACCCAACGCGGTACAGAGCCATGGAACGAACTGCATCGAGGATCAACATATAAACATGCTTCAGTTCTTTTCCGTTACCTGCCTGTGAATTATATGCAGACCTTGGCCCAGTTTCAACTATGGGACATGCAATCACGCTGGGGGCTTTGGACTATCTAGAATCCTGGCGCCTCTCTACTCTTGGTCACACGAATCGGTTGCCTCATTAATTAAGTTGGAACTTTCCGTGGGTCTTCTAACCCACTGCTGGCCCACTACCTGGGTCGATCAACAACAACTAGTAAGCTAAAAGAACCCTGTGGCTGGCCTGCTATCCAGTGAGGTGTTTCTTCCATAGCGAGTGCATGGACAAGGGGTCTGTAGACCGATGGGGCACTCAGAAGCTAGTGGCCGTGGCCTCCATCAAGCGATATCTAGTCGTCGATAGTTTCTTGTAGAACCAACGACTTCGTTTCAAGGTATACCAGCTAGTGGACGCCGGCGAGAATTTTGGACCCTTCCTTTTTTGAGCCCAATTCAGGGGTTGGAACAAATACATGTCTTAATTCTTTGCACTCTGTCGCTTTCATGACCCGCATCGACACTCCTTCACACACTCTCTTTAAGGCGTCTGGCAAAATGCTCGCCATGACAAAGTCGTCGTCGCGCCCTGCTCTGAGGCTATGGCTCATCGTTGCAGCGGCTACTCTCTTTTCTTTGACGCTCCTTTTCTTTTATTCTGATTCTTTTAATGCTCCGCTCGAATATGCTCACGCCAAGGCCATAGAGTTCTATGATACCTCGTCCAAGTATGCACCTACCTGACTCTTGGATCACTTTGGCTATTACTGACCTTGTGAACCAAAAGATCCCCAGTGGTCCGCAATTGCTCGGACCCTTACCGACGCCCCGGATACCTTTACGTCTCCCAAAACATAACAACAGAGTACAATAAAACCACATATATACCTTACACAACCGACTTTCTCAACACCGAGGCCCCCGAAACTGCGAGGTACCCCGCGTCAAAGAAAGAGCTCATCTTTAACAACACCGGCCCCGGGCCCGAGTTCCTCTCCCTAAAAACCAACCCGCAACAATGGATGCACAAGGCCGTGATCGAGAACCGCCGCCGTCATGACGCTGTCGAGCAAGTATCAGGACCCCCGAAACCCAAGATGTTCGTCCACATGAAGGACGATGCTGGTCTTGGCTGGTTGTGGGGACGACGTGTTGTCATGTTCAGCGATTCGGTCGATCGCTACATGTCGCAGTTCTTTTGTCAAGAATTCGGACACTCAGCTGAATTCCCTATCGAATCAGAAAAAGAGGGCAAGCTCATCTGCGACGTGCCAGCCTTCAACCTCACATTCGTCTACCTCCACTCGGCGGGATCCTTCACGTACAAGCCCAAGTGGTGGTGGATGAAGAAAATGAAGTACGTCTCTTGGGAAGAACGATGGGACAAGAACTGGAAGCCGCACGACGAGCCTATCCAGGGTCCAAACGGCCGGCCGGATCTGATTCTCTGGCAGAACGGCCTATGGGACCAGAGGGCCTTTCGTGAGGGCGGCAAAGCGAATCACGGCGACAAGGATTTAATGGCGGCGCAGGATAAGGAGATCAGTTGGCAAGAGCTCCGCTTTGTGGGAGCACGTATCAAGAAGATTGCGCAACGCCTGAACAAAGAGTTTGGCCCCGACACACCTATCATGTTTAGATCGTTGACGACACATCGGGCTGGCGGAATGCGAAATACCGTTCTTTTAGATCTCGATCGGCTAGGGAGAGCGGTCGCAGAGGAGGCAGGCCACGAGATATTCGAATGGGGTCGCATCATCACGCTCTTCACCAGCTTGTATAAGGATGAGCACCATCCAGGAAAGGGGCCGGCGAGCTGGCTGTGGGGGAACATGGTGCTGGAGTATCTCGCGAGGTCTGCTGGAGCGCAGGTCGGCGGTGAGGCTAGGTCGCCTTACTTTGATGGATGGGACGCTTGCCATAAAGATCTGTTGGGCTGGGGTGGACGATGATTGATCAATCAGATTATATGTGTATTAATGCTTGGCGTCTTGTATTGAGAGATTAGCGTCTTGTCGGCGGGATTTTGTGGGTGAATAGATTGCACTTGATGACTTCTTCACTGCTGAGTCGTTCCAGCCATAGTGTGTCGTGTTTCCAATTCTTTTTAGAAATCCGTATTGCCTTTCTTGGTACGGCCTGGCCATCTCAGTGGTGGTTTGAGGCAACCATGCCCGCAGACAACCTACCAATGGATATTGCCTCTTTCGCTTGAGCTCTTCAACATCCTAGGCTGACGTGAGTTTTTAGATCTTGCCCCACGATACTTCTCACGCAGACGCGTTGATCACTCTCACTGTCCAGTGGAGAGATTGCTTATCACGCCTTGGCCTGTTTGGCCTCTTGACTTGGAAACACCGGTACAACCCTGAGATTGTGGTATCCGGCTAGGAGAGTTTAAATGTTCGTCATAATACAGCGTTGGGATAAAGAACTATTGACTCGTTCTGTTCGAGTTGGCACTACATACAAGAAATCTGCTCACCATACCACACCAGCTGCAACATCAGAGGAGGAGACATGCTACTTTGAGTTCAATCTAGATTCTTGCTTCTTAGTCTTTCTGTGTGGATGCTGGACGCCCTATCAATAATAACCAACTAGTTTAAAATAACGGTAAAAGATGCCAGATATTAAGGAGGATGAGCTAGCAATACAAAGAACAGCTATGGAGGTCAGACAGTTGCTAGTACCGGATTTAGAAACTTACATCTACACCCCGATTCTCGCCCCTTCCACTGGATATTCTCTCTGTCGTTCGCCCCTGCCTTGAGCTTGAGAATAGCTGTCTGGAGGAGATCACTTCTGGCTTGCAAACACTCGACAGTCTCAAATCTCGTTGTCAAAGTCAATCTTGCATTCCGAAACCTTTCGAAACGCCCTGAAGTCGAATCAAGTATCCATTGTGGGAGGAGCACACTTATATCAGCCCGGCTTTCAGATTTGCGTCGTTCGTCGCAGAGCTGGTCCGTCCTGACGTGGCATTGTAAACACGCAGAGATAGGTGGCTCCAGTACGATGGACATTTGCATATTTGCTGGTTGTGCGATGGCTCGAATAAAGTGCAGCTTACAGCAAGAATATAATGCCAGATCAAGGGGGCTTGCTAACACGACAGCCACGATGATAGTCAACCCAGCTTTAGAATAAGCCAGGTTGAGGCTGGTACGAACAAAACAGACATCACCTAGATAAGCAGTTGCCACATCCCGGGGGATTTGTCAAGTTTTGACTCACATAGGTGGAGTTGCGGGGTGCTGATGGAGAAAAGACCGGCAGAGTTCAGATCCAGACTCCATTCTACATTGTAGATCAGATCTGCATCCGGGACATGCTTGTTAATAGGGCGCCATATGGTGCATCTGCACGGAGGCTCTGTGGCTGCAGAATCAATGTTGTTGACTGTGTATAAACTGACTGTATGGTATATGTCTTCTTTCTGATAGGAAGCTCAAGTCTGTTTCAAAGGGGACAACAGAACCGCTATATATAAGCATAAATAAAACCTTATTGCTAGAGTTCCGACTAGTCCTACAGCAAGTTTCGCGACTATCTTGGACACAATCGAAAAAGCGAATTCCAATAACGCCGCCCCTTTTTGAGGCCCCATTTGCACTCCCGTTGTTCTCGTCATGAAAGTTCGTGTATCGTCATACAAAAGTAAGCCTTGCCGTAACGCGTGATTAATCGTCCATTGTAGCGGCAAGAGTTGAATGTGAAATGTCAACAACTGAGCAGCGGTCTTTCCCTTAGCCCAATACCCTCTCTCGAAGGTGGTTGCATCTAGTCCAGCGCTTCTAGCACCCACTTGAAGCTATAGTGTCCCACTGAGTCGCTGCCTGAAATCTGGTTTCGACAAGCTCGGCGAATCGATGAGTATATGGTTTCACCTCGTGAGTGATCCCGGTCGGACGGTATCTGGCGTCGTGTCGACCAGGGAGTAGCTCGAGGAGTTTGATGCATCGGGAAAACTGCCACGTTTGTCGAGGACATTTCAACGTCGGTTCGATCTCGTGATTGGTGCCAGTGTTCTGATCTCTGATTCTGATACCTGTAAAAGGATACTCAGCATGGATGCCTTTGAAACACGGTTCGTAAACAAGATGCTTACCCAGGTCTTGTTCAGCGGCCCTCGGCGCGCAGAAGCGCTACGCCAACGACGCACATAATGATAAAGACGATCGGAATACTAGTAGCCAGCGCAGTCGTGTATTTGGTCCATTCGTCGCCCTCATATTGTCGCAAGTCTTTGGTCCACTCGGGCATATCGATGACCTTGCCCTGCACCACCCAAGCGAGAACAAAGATCGTGAAGACCAGGATCATGAAGATGAAGAGCCATATGTTGTATAGGCCCTCCCATATTGTCGTGGAGAAAGACGAGCGCTTCATTGGGACGGGTTTTGGTCGGCAGATGTGTCCAAGATGCACTTTTGGATCCGATACACCGCTCTAGTCTCTGCTCTGAACCACAGCTCAAGGTAGCAAACAGCCAACGGGGTAACGCGTTGAAATAACATGCTCTTTGCGAGACGAAAAACAAAACAAAAGCCGAAGCTTCCGAAGTTCCCACCATGACTGCATATAAGCACTGACGTGACTTGCGGGGCTGATGCGACGCAACTGCGTATCTGAGTGGACGATTTGTTTATTCCCTTGTTACACCGCGCATCCTCTGACTGGGGCTTAGACGTCACCTGTTGCTCGGACTCACGGGCTGAGATGTCTTTCCGAGCTCCGAGTCTGGCTATATGGAGGGCTGATGCTCGAGGTAGGTTCCTGTCAAATAGAAGAGACGTCCTATGCATAGCCTCGCATCGCGAATGCCTTTGACACTTTCGAGGTCTCCCATCAGGCCAATACAGGGTTGTCGGCAACGAGGCCCACACCTATTTTCCAACCAGGGATACAGCGGAATTTGCTTTTGCAAGTGGGACAACGCAGCGGCAGTTGTTTCAGCCTGCTTACCCTTAGCATGGGGCACCTACTCTTACACGCGAGTCATTGGAGAACACTGTCAAAGGATTAGCATATTGAGAACTAGCGGACCAATGTTGAAGCTCATTAGACTACCTGTTCACGATATACAGGCAATGCAGGAGATTATACGCTTATAGGACACTCCAAGGGAGCAAGTGGTCTGAATTGCTGACAGGGCCTACTACAGGGCTTACCGGAACACTCATGCCAAGTCCGCCAGACATAACCGAAGGTCTGTGCGAAGCCACCTCTAAAAGACGCCCAAAGACTTTCTCCAGTTTTTGATTCCGCCAGATAGCGATTGGTTGGGCTTGTCTAAATACACAAGAAGCGTAGATACTACTATACTAGATGGATCCTTGGGGATCACCCACCAGCATACGCTGCTAGTTCATCGGCTTTTCTACTAGCCTTCTTTTTTGGCCCAGTCTGTTCCGCCGTGCTATGACTCGGGCTGTCCCGTTGACGGAGCTACCGCCCCCATCAGCTCACCTTAGCGGCAACGGATGGCAGGTCAGTCAGCCAATTACACTTCAAAAACTTCAGACCATTGTTAATATCTCTCTCAGTCTTATCATGATGTTGTTCTTGGCCGTCTTCTTCTCCAGACTCGACGCTGAAGGAACCCTTGTTCATTTTGGGACTTACGGCCACCTTCGAAGCCACTCGACAGATGCAGCTATAAGATCTGCGAGAACAGCAAATTCCTTGACCAGGTTGGTGCCTTAGTTATTAGGAGCAAAGCCTTTCGTCAACTACCCAGACTAGATCTTTCGGGTCTTGTAGATGCAATATTTACTCTTGAATATTGACTTCAAGTCATTTGTCATCGTCGTGGGCTATTACAGGAGAAAAAAGACTCGTCAGTCAGTACCCGCGAGAACTGCCAACGCAGCTCTTGATGTCACCATCACCATTGAAACGAATCACTCTTATATTTTGTCTAGACTTATGACGTTTACTTAGTACAAGATTCTATCAAGGCATTGGTGGTTATCAGTGATCACAAGCTGATTTCTCTGCTTTCAGCATGTACGTTTGTATTCTTTACTGCACACGAGTTACTTGTCTTTGCTTCGCCAGATACATGTCTCTCGTCATAGTACACGCTAAATCAATACTTCGAACGGTGTATCATGCTCAATGCTCTCTCAAAGGTAAGGTGCTTCCACAATAACAAAGAACACAGTTCAATACTTCGAACAGGCGATCCATTTCACGAGTGTGTGCCGCCTTGATTGATCCATCAGTTATCGTGGCGCGTCGCAGACATGGTGTGATTCAAGAGCTGTGACCGTGATCTTTGAACGTCTGAGCCGCTTTTCGGGAGGTGCTCTGGAATCACATCGGCCAAAAAAGATGTTGAAAAGTTGACATCAATACTGTGACCAGGATAAGAGGAGGGAAAGTCCAGTTGGCTCATGGCCTTCTTTTAATAGACTGAAGGCAAACCGAAGCCCTTTAGTAGCGGTGTACTAAGTTTGGTATGGTCATGTAGTGACTACTGGTCATGCTCTCTTTGCCAGACCTGCGGATTCCGACAGCCTCTGACTCTCCAGCACAGACTGAAACATACCAGAGTGTCTGAACCATTCTTTTAGTCGCCTCCCATTAATATCATTGTCTAAAGGTATGATTTGCTTTGCCGTCTGACCGTTATAGTCAGGACGGGTGTGAAAGTGAGGCTTATGAATGAACAATTTGTCAAATTTATTTCACTGCGGGGAGTTCGCATCCGCGATCATATTTGTGATTTACGTGAAGAGCAAAAATAGTGATAACTTCAGGGATCTACTGGTCTATCCCTCGTGTATCTCAAACCTGCCGTGGTCTATATCCATCCAAAGAAGACTCCATCATTTCCACCAAATCTACAACAAAAAAAAACTCCATCGCACTATAACACTGCTATCAACACCCGAGTACACCGACTAATGCGCTGCTTGTTCTTGCCAAAAGTGATCTCAGGTCCCCTTGCTTACGGCTTGGCCACCTGGACATAGCACAAGATCCAGCCAAGGTCGACGTTGTTGGTGCTGATATAAGCGGCGTTCTTTGCGCTGAACTCAGTGCTTCCTGGCTGGGTGCCGGCCTTGTCCTTGTACATCTGGCAGGTAACCTTGGTAGGGTCTACCGTTTTGTTGTCAGGAACGACGCCTGCAAACTCGAGGCGCGTGACCTGGTAGTCGACGTGTGTGAGCTTGCCAAAGGGGACCTCGATGAACTTGTGGTCGTTTCGGTTGATGAGGAGGACCTTGGCACCGGGGAGAGCTGAGGGCGCAGCCATTGCGGTAGAGGCAAGGGTTGCGGCGACGGCGGTGATGATGGTTGTGAAGTGCATTGTGAAGATGAATAGTGTGGGCTTTGAAAGGTGTTTTGTTTGGTAGGTTGAATGGTGTGTTAGGGTTGATGAGCTTGGTTCAGTTGAATCTGGTCGGTGCAAAAAGTGATTGAAGCGATACCAACGTGCCTCTTTTATATCGAACTTCATCCGGCCGACATGCCTTCGGTTGACCTTGATCTTTTCGATCATCTAATTTTAAACAACAAGAATGCCTAGTCTGCCACACGTCTGTGCCTTGACACACTTGTGCTGACAGCACGAATAGGCACCTGACGGTCTTGGCCTATGATTGAATAAGCTTTACGAGCCCCAGACGAGATAATCCCTGCATCGTCGGCCCGGCATTTGGGGGGCTTGGCGCGGGCCAAGTGCCATTCAGCCAATCAATGAGGATTATTGCAAAACATTACGATCTCACGTTGCAGTGAGTCTTACATCCAGTACGCGTTCCAGAACTTGTAGGGCTTGAGCTAGCGGCTTAATCAAGCAACGTAACACCTATGGCTGTAGCGCATGTCATTCATTGTATTTCTAGGGCGATGCATCAACTTGTTACGAGATGATAGACGCATAAATCAGCGCCCAGAGTCCTGACGATGGTGTCGGGTAATACGGAGCTGATGTGATGCTATGAAGCAGTACAGCTGACATGGAACAAGACCACCAAATCTTGAAAGCCGTGTTCATTGGTTGGTTTTCGAGTGGACGAATGGGGCAGACGCTAAAGCTTCACTGCCATTTTTCAGAGTAGGCCACACGGAGAAGTCCCGAATAATCGAGGGCCCAACTCAACTTCCACCTGCTCTATTCTCTGGTTGAATATAGCCATGTCTGCGCTTCTTTCATTAATACAGTGCTTGAGCTGGTATTTCTCAAAGTATTACCACTGCGTCATCTATATCTCGCATAGGTACCTCAAGATCGAACATCTAGGGTAGGTAGAACTGCACCTGTAAATCCACGGCAATAACACAAAGTAATCACTGAGACTTGGCTCTACTGAGAATAGAAAGCAGTGTATGGGCTTTACAGGGTTAATAGCCAAGCTACTTTAGGCGCCTCGTTTCTACTGAAGGCAATAGTTTACAATAACCCACCGCGTCGTTCAACAACTTTACTCTCTTGGTTGTCAGAATCCGTTCCGTCCGCTGTAGGATAATGCTTCCAATTGCTAAGAAGCGGGAAGACCACTAGTTTGCATTGAAGAAATCACTGTCAGTATGACAGTCTCCCTACAGTTGCGTTCACGGAGATGGTTGCGATCGTTGAACGCATCATGGGGACGGTCATTGCAAGGCTGTCTGCTCTGGATAATCTGACACGCTTATATCCCAACGCAAGCTGCTTTCTTCTCGGGTATATAGGTTCTCTCCCGTGATTGTCCTTACACATACGACCATACCCATCGCAAAATACGGGATCCCGTCCGCTCTCCCATAG
>JAJODA010000142.1:0-15699 GCA_021730345.1 Fusarium cicatricum | reverse complement strand
TCCCCGCTGTTGTATGTTTTGTCTCCTTTGACCTTAAATTTTGCATACCCCACTGCCCGCTACTTTTTGTCGTTCACTGATACCGATTGCTGCACTGTGATGGCATCTGTTACAGTCTTCTTGAAACTTTGCAAGGCCATCAGCTCAGACTGAATGACCGTCAAACTCGCATTCCAAATCAGGTGGCTCCGCTGTGGTATCGACCCAACGCCTAGGGAACTGGCACTTCTCTACCGCGAAAACGTTAGAGGATCCTGTGAAGTGGCCAATGGTTTTGCAGAGTAGCTGTGAGCAGATGTGTTTTTTTCTCTTTTCTTTTTTCTTTTTTAGTTGTGAACAGACCAGGAAACTAGGAATACTTCAAACTCTTCAAAGAAACAGCACCACGTCTCTCCCGACCCCGGGACATGCCCTTCGTTCTCGAACCCCCGCTAGCCAGCGATGGATTTCTGCGCGGTTTCCCTGGCAGACTGCTCAACCTCGGTCAGAAGCTTGGAGACACTCTCTGGGACACTCTGGCTGGAGTAGCCGCTGGAAATCTCAAGAGTGATGGTCGTGACTTCGTCGCAGACACGGCCATCGATAAGTGCCGTACGGCAGAGCTTGAGGATCCCCTCGGCAAACATGGCCTTCTTGTACGCCTGTCGCATCGTGACTGTTGCGCGGTTCTTCATCTCATTGATGAGGAGTAACAATTGGGTCGCCTTCTCCTTAAGCTCGGCGAATCCGCCCAGGAGCAGAGCTGCTTCCTTGCTAAGCCCATTGGTCATCACCTGGAGTGCAGGCAGCTGCTGAGCTACCTGTTCCAAGGTGATGCACCTGACATTGAGTTCGTTCCGCCGGTTCTCTGCCATCATGAGCGAGTTTTGAGCGTTTCGCATCTGCTCCTGTGCGTTGCCTAATCTGTTTGACTGTTCGGCGATTGATTGCATAGCTCTCTCCATATCGCCAGTCACAAAGTTGCCGAAAAACTGCACCTGATTTCAGTTTTGTATGGCTCGACGGGTTCATCACTCTTACCGCAAAAGCTTGTGCGACCTGGTTACCTATGTTCTCTCTCTCCTCTTGGGCTCGGCGCAGGGCATCTGCAGCCTCACGCGTCCATTGAGCCCACAATTCGATGTCGCGCTGATACTGCTCGCTCTGCTGCCGGTTGGCTTCCATCTCCTGTTTGGCTTGCTCTAGCTCTTGCTGAATTACCCGCTGCAGCTGCTGGATTTCATCTGTCTCAAAGGAGGTAACCTGGCGTTATGAGTACTAAACATCAATTGCGGACTTTGATGTTGCCTACCTGTATGCGGATACCACTCAGCTGATCAAGACCGGCCTGGGAGGCTGCCTGACAGTCGCCAAAAGCCCGTGAGCACTGATCAAAAATGGCCATCTTTTGCACATCGTCGTCTTCCCGTCCATCATAGTCGCCGCGAATGAACACGGCAAGCTTGTAGAGCTGAAGAAGGGCTATCTCTAGTCGATTGACGGCTGTGGTAAGATTCTGTTTGACACTGGAACGGAGCATCCCATCTTGGGTGGCTAGCTTCTGCTTCAAGATCTCGAGTCTCGTGGTTAGTTCTTGGTAGGGTCCAGGCGGAGTCGCGAGCATCTTTAGGGCTGCTTGAGAGAAGCCCTGAAATGCAGGTGCAGCCTGAGACTGGAACCCAGAGATGAGCTGTGTCATGACCGGATCCCACGGCGACGCAAATGCCATGATTGCTAGAGTTTGGGTACTTCAAAGCGATAAAAAAAATAGTGTAGTGAAAGAAACTGATGCAGGAAGATGAATCGAGAAAGATGTTAGCACCCAAGCCAGCTTTAAGTGTTGTTACCACGGTCGGACTGAAGAGCCCAGATCATACTATGGCATACCTGTACTTGAAATAGCATACCATAGTGATATTCTCTGACTCTACCTTTGGAATGGCCGCCATGTTCAGTCAGCGACTTTACGTGAAATTGCAGATATCTGCATAGATCTTCTTACGCAGCTGATCTCGACGCTGGAATTTGAACCAACCACCAAGATAGAATAACCTCGGGCTGGACCTTTAGCCAGCCATAGAGATAGATATGACCTTGGCGCTGGAATTTCAGCCAGCCACAGAGAAAGTAATGAGACAGAATCCTTAAGGACAATTGGATTTTCTTTATTTGAAGGTTCGATCTCGATCGCCCATGGCGACGAAAAAGAAACCCCCCAATCGCCGACCGAGCATCGGAGAGACGTCCGTAAAGAATACCCGATGTTACCCTTGGGTGAGTTAGTCTTCTTAATAGAGGTTGATATTAGCTATATAAATGCTTCGCCTGCGCCTGTGCAAGCGCAAAACCCTACTCTGTAATCAGAAATCTCACTTTTCTCATTCTGCAAGATCAAAGATTAACACTTTCGTGAGAAACTCTAGTTCATATCAGCTCGAAGCAACCATCATGGCGCTCACGCAGCAGCAAGTTGACATCGTGGCGGAGAACGAGGACGCTGCCACCGCCGCTAACCGCATGGTACAAGAGACGATGAGCTCCCTTTTCTTCCAATTTTGATGGGAAAATCTACCCATGCCAGGTCTAGTGGTTCTGAGTTGTATTGGTGCTTGCATGGTCGCTGCAGCCTCCCCAGACGCCAATGTCACGTTTACGCCTCCCGAAGATGGGTTCAAGTACTTGGTGTATGTTTTGTCTTCAAGATTGCTGAAACAGGAACTGAGCTTGACGCAGTGAATCTGGTGGCAAGTGTGGACTCAACGTCAATTTACTGAGGTGTGCAGACTTAAGTCGATTCGCCTTCATGGAAGCAGAGTCGAGCATGAGCGCAATTAGCATGCTTTCAAACCATTTCTACGAAACGGTGAATGCGGCGAAAATCGAACAATTAAAGATGCTAACTGGCTTCACATCGAAGATATCATGCAATCCCTTGGGAGTCCAGAAGATGCAAAGTTTATGCTTCGAAGGCAGTTGGAAGTATTGGGCCGGTCATCTCTGGACTGCTTCGAAGCTGCCAAGGCAATTGACTTGAAGTTTGAAGAATGGCTCTACCACGCATGCGAGCTTCACCTAGCTTGTATCACAACGCAGTCTACTAATCAAGACCAGTTGTCTGTGAACGAGATCGGATTGGCTGTGGCCAAGACATCAATTGATTATCAAAAGCAGACTGTCGATGAGGCCAAGGCTGCAACTCAAACATGGGAGAAGTCCCTTGACGCAGCAACCGAGGCATACAAAAAAGCCTCCGATGAATTCCCAGATGGGTGAATATTGTTATTAAACTTCAACAACGGCTGAGCTTCTACTAATATCTTCAGTTGGGACATCGTTGGTCAACAGATTGTCGGACAGCTGGCTGACAGCATGACCATGGCATTGAATCAAGCCATTCCCACTTTGGTAACCAACTTGAACCCCGTGGGGAAGATTGGAGCATACGCCGATATGGCGAAAGGCATACTCGGGGAAGATTATGAGAAGAATGCTGCGTCCAACAATAATCAGGCTGAAAGCGCGAACGCACCCACAGCTCCGAACGCTTTGAGTGCGACCAGACCAAAAGACGCATACGATGCTGCTTACAATCAGGTTGGGCGAAACCTAATTTATTGGGATCTCATCAACGCTGTAGTCAATGGCATGGATAACGTGATCGACTGGGACAAGGTAAAAGGCACTATCGTATTTGCGGCGAAGATGCTAGGTGATTCGCAAAAGAGATTCGCCTCTTTGGCCACTCCTGCAGAGCCCAGTCAACAGTACAAAGCAGTTTTGGATTCAGTTTGCAAGGTCAGTCATGCATTATTTACTGCAGATATTCAGGCTTATAGTTATTAGATGGCAACTGGTATTGTAGCCGAGCTGGACAAGGCCAAGGATATCAAGTATACTGCGCCAGCCGAAGATTCGGATCTCGTCACAGGTTGGCAGAAGGACTTCCTGGATGGGTATGCAAAGGCTGTCGAATTAAACACAATCGCCAAATCTCTCCCGGGATCGACTGCTAATGGAGTGGGTGGTACTCCATGCGCCCCTAGATGATGTATGCTGACAATGAGACAGGGTATTGTGCTAACTGGAGGCGTTGTCCCAGCTGTCCAGACAGCCCAGATCCAGGCTAAAACAACACAGGCTCAGGCCGTTCTCGAATCAGCCAGGAATCGGTTGAACACTGCATCAGCAGCCGTGACTGCAACCCAGGAAACCTACCAGAAGTCCACTGCGCTTCTTATCAAGCAGCAAAACAAGTTGACTGAGCTCAACGCCTCGCTCGACTGGCTTAAAGCTTCGGACTTGAAGATGGTACATACTCTTGTTAGTGATCGCAGTCCGCAAAACGTTAGCTTACCGTTACTCTTAGGATGCAATCAAGTCGATCCTCGTTCAGTGTATCTCGTTGGTTGTGAAACTTAAGAACGAGATTACGAATCTCGTGAGGTTCTTCAAGGCCATCTCAGCGATTGTCCAATTCGTCACAGAGAAGCATGTCAACCCATCTATTGAGACTATCAACGCAATCGCCAGTGGCGGTGAAGATCCAGGCGCGTCATTCAAGATCGGATCGTATGCTTTGACGGACCTGCAACGAAGTGTAAGTAAGTTTCTGCATGCCGCACATCCTACTGACAAGTCTCCCAGGCATGCTTCAACAGCATGATGACTATTCGATCTTACTACTCGATATTTGCCGATATTGCTTCGATGTGGACGCAGGTCTCGCAATCAAGCATCTTTTCAGGGCTGCATATGGTCGACGATATTTCCGGTCTCGACCCAACCAGAGACTCTAGCATGGTCGGCGAAAGAGTAACACAGCTTCAAGACTGGTCAAAGCAGGCAACCGACGAGATTTCGAAGAAGGCACAGGAGGTGAGAGGCGATGTCAGGCTCGTCGTTCCATTACCAGGCTGACGCAGCTTACAGAGACAAGCCAGGGTCATGCGAGCGATGGAGACGCGCGTGACCGAATTCAGCGAGAAGACGAAGTTACTACCACCTGTTGCACCCGAGATCTCCAAGGCCATCGCAAACGGAGCAGAAACAACTCAACGAGCTGCTCAGCAGGGTATTCAAACCGAAGCAGACCAAAACCTTCTGATGAAGCCGCTTGCCACTGTCATATTGTAGACACATTCTGAGAGGCTGCCAAACCTGAGAATCTTGCTCGAATACGGCTTTTATGTCACGGGTGTGACTCGGTCGAGGTGCTTGGGCTACACGGTCTTGGTATCTTCTGGATTAGGGTTTGCATAGCAGTCGACAAAATTCCCGAGAGACTTACTAGAGTCTGTTCGTACCTACCTAAACCCGTCGAGAATGTAGTGGACTGGGGTTCGTTATGTGCTGGGTCCTGGAGGGACAATATTGAGTATTGATGAGAGGGACCTGGGAATCTCATTTCACCAAGACTATCATTTGAGTCTGATAATTTGATCTTGAGTCTTACCATGAATTGGAACATTGATTTCGAGTTCGTCGAGTATATGTAAGTTCTTAGCTCTCGAGTATAACGGATATGTTGTTCTTCTAAAGCTGCGACCGTTATGATACAAATACCTGTATAGCTCTCCTTGTAGTAGGTTTGTAGTGCTAACCATGCACTAGGATGTTGGGGAACCGTCGAGGAGCAATAAGCAATACACCCAGCCTTTCTCTACATCGACAGTTGCATCTTGGGCTATTCAGCCGCGTGAGTCTGAGTCTAGTTTGTTTCTTGATCTTTATTTCCAGTACTGACAAGAATGGCAGCCCTCTATCCTAACTCCACGTCAATATTCCATAACAGCGTTGAATAACTTCTACGTAATCCATCTGCTGGGCAGTGGTAGATGGTCAATATCTGGCCAAGATCTATACAGTCAACGCTGATAGCCCTACAGCCAAAGTGGTATGGCTACTCTCATTCATAGGCTCCTACTGGTAAACCTTGATCGAGTTGAACAGCCAGTACGACTCCTTGAATGCCTGGGGGTTGTTGGTGACATAGGCATCGCATGTCTTTGCCCGAGTAGACGCCCTGCATTCACCGTCCCAAGTCGGCTGGTCAATGTTGTCTCCGCAGAACGCCGTGTTAATGATCTGACTCCTGGTTAGCGTCTGGTGGTTCATTAGGGCTGTTGTACCTACGATGGTGAGACCCTTGAAGTAATTTCCGACGTTGCAGCCTGGGCCGTTGACGAACTGCGAGGCGGGCTTGCCCCATTTAGTCGGGTCAGGCTTTCCAGCAGTGATGTCGGCGGGGATGTTTTGACGTTTCCACCAGTAGAGCTTAAGGGCATTTGCCTCGAGCCAGGTTGCGTAGACGCCGCCCTTGCCTCTGTTGAATGCTGAGCCGTACGAATCGGCGCTCATGGTGTTGCCGCATCCGTCACTGGCCATTCAGGTTAGCTTCACAATCCTCAAGCTTGGACTAGTTGGGATAGCTCACAAGTTTGTGCCATCCTCGCACTGCTGAGACTCTGTGCCGCCGTTGTTGCAGTTGGGTCGCTCGTCAATGCCGCCGATCTTGGTGAAGGAGCATTTGCCACAAGTGTGCAAAGACACGACATTCTGGTTCTGATCGTTGATGCCTTCGATGATGTCAATCTCGCCGACGGGGTTCTCGTCAAAGTTGTACGCCCAGCTGCGATGGCAAGTGTCAGCTTCCCTTCCCTCCAGTGAGACTACATGGACCAGTTCCGACTTACAATGAGGGCCAGACGCCGCACGCAGTACCAGGCATGTGCGCAATGTCGGCGATGAGGATGCCCGAGTTCCAAGTAGCCTTGGACTCCAGACGCACGCTGTCCCTACCATGGATAGTCTTGCTCTTGCCACGAAGCTTGGCCTTGTTCACAGAGTCTACACCGAGATACACTTGGCGATTGGTTATCTTTGCAATGCCAGTGGACATGGCTAAACTCTTGCTCAAGTAGTTAACTGATCCGTTGGTCGGATCTCCATCATAGGCAGGATTGAGCTGGTTGTAATAGGCGACCTATAAAGTCAGCCTCATTCTGTTGTCATCCATGCACTATTCACTGACATCTCTAAAGTTAAACTGATCGAAAAAGTTGGTCGAGTCGTAGGTGGTCTTCAAGGAAAACTTGTGGGGAGTCTGGCAAGACGACTGATGGCCAGAGGCAGCCACCAGCATCAATGACATCCAGAAACGATACATGATGAGTGTTGGTATGTCGATGGGTATTGACAATCTCATTCTTGGGGCAGCTGAGCTTACTTTTGAAGCTAAAGCTGAGCTTGCCTTTGAAGCTAGAGCTAAGCTAAGCCTCCTCCCCCTGGAGGCCTCGTGGTCCGATCAACGCCCCATTGTTTTGGTCTGGACTGGGCTAAAACCGCTCCTTGGGCATTTTGTTTGAAACATTCCAGATTTCACCATGTTACCCTCTGGGATGCACGTGCCGAACTTGTACGGATGAGCCTATCCGAAGGGTTCTGCCCAGTTAGCGCTTATGTCGAACGGGGCCGAGCAATCCTTCGAGGCTGAGGGAATCCGCATTTCAAGTCATGCCATGCTCAGCCCTCAGGGTGTCAGGAAAACACGGGAATGGCTCACACGCATTCGGTCTAGTCTTCACCGCTAGCGATTTTGTTTCGAGCCTGATCAGACAACTGCTAACCGGATATGGAGCGAGGTTTCAGCTTGTCTTGCTTAACAGAGGCAAAGCGACCCTGTGCCCCTGTCTGTGGACTCGTATCGTACTACATAGTATGAATCTAGGCCTCGTCATGCCAACAGCTTACTACATAGTGTGTGTGAGACTGGTAAGGATAGTGATAGGCCTTGCTAGCCATTGCAACCGCTCAACTTCCCTATGTCTCATCGCGTCACCTTCTTTTCTTACTGACAGGACTAATGTTTAATTACTTAGTATTCAGCGATGACACGTCAGGTTTAGCTTGGCTGGGCGTGTTATCGCTCACCAGATGGGCTCTCAACGTGCAGAAGCAGCAGGCTCTCGGCAGAGGTCACTCGGTATGCAGATGGCCCTCGGTGCTATCATCGAGGGTATTTTTATGACCTTGTAAGTTTCACACGGAGCATCTGTAGCATGTCAATCTCCATCTCGGAGGACATCGAAAGCAAGAATGGTCTTTCAAGATCGACTCAGGGTTAAAGTTCGTTGGCCCGACTGGAATCCTTTGTGTGGAAAGTTCAGGTACAACAGCCTCCGCATTCCGACTCAGAGGCTATAATGCTTGAAAGCTGCATAAACTACCGAAACTTTCCAGGGGTTGACTAATTCCAAAACCCATATTTGAACCTTAAAACAGCTACGCAATGTGGCCTCTCTGACGCGTCCGCCCTTCTTTACTATCCCTGACTACCTATTCTATATCCGCTCCACGTACCTTAGTTGAATATCGCTCTATCAAGGTCAACATGCTTCCAAATAAAGAAGAACAAAGTTTTCTTTACACTTTAAGCATAAAAACTCAAAGCTTACTCAATTGGCTAACTTAATTCCTATCTATTCTTTGTAAGTAAACCATTGCTATTGACAGTTCTCTTGCCTGTGAAGTATCACACTTATCTCTACTACCTTCCTAAACTCCCACAATGGCCTTGGTTATGTTCATAGTGTCTATAAGCCCCAGTCTGCCAGACCATGAGGCCACCCCTGACACCTTCATCGCAGTCTGGCTAGCCTGGATGCTAGTGACCAGACTATCTTCGAGTCTGCTAGATATAGAGACGCCACGTATATTATAGATAGGGCCGCGTTTCTACCAGCACTGACCCTATACTAACTGTCACTTACAAGCACATGGGTTTGTCACTATTCTTGGTGGTTCACGCAAAAGTTATTTTGAGATAGCCTGCCTGAGTTAGACTTTTCAGCCATTCTCGATAGCAAAGCAAATTTGACGATTCAAAGCGCCCAATGATGTGTCTCGACTGGAGCCATTCTCTCACTACCATCATCGCATGAAGTTCCAGTCATTAGCCAATCCACTGCTTCAAGCAGGCTTACCAAGCGGAGTGCTTACTATTTTCTTTCGTGTAAAAACCTCGCGCATACCATGACCTATGCCACTACGCAAGACTACTCAAGCGCATAACTATATGCTAGTAAAATCCTAGTCTGATACTTCTAATAGAGGTTCCAAAACTTGGACACGGGAAGCCCTCAAGCTCACGATAACCACTATACCCCTCTGTTGGATTTTGTTTGGCCGATCTATCTTCGCAGCGGACCTCAAAATGCCGGAATAACCTGTGATGTCGCTTGCTATGACCCAGATCGACCTCCGGAACCTGAAGCACTCTTTCACGGCTGAGCCACTCCGTATCTAGAGTCTATAGTCTGTGTTGGCTCGAGCCCGGGCCACGATCTTTCTCTACGCAACTGCATGTGGGACAGTTGTCACAACTTCCTGCTATGGAAGATTACATTTGGATCATGTCAAATTTGCATCTTAGACTGCTTTAGTAAGCATTATGCTTGACTCGTTCTGCAATGCTTCCTCGAAGATTTGTTAACGGACCAATATGATTAGACCCGCTATCACAATATCATTCAGCTCCCCAGAACGTTCGTCACGATGTTTAACCCGGCTCGTAGATTGTTCTTGGTCTTCTTCTCACATAAATCTGGCTCATGGTTATAATGTTACAAGTAAAAGAAAGGCTTCGATTCGCTTGGCTCGTGTTGAAATTCCAACCATCAACTCCACTCAACTCAAATATATCAGCTCTCATCGCCAAGCCCAAGGTTGACTTTCTTCCATCACCACCTCGATCGCTAGGATCGCTGAGTCCCAGGTAGTTCGACCGGGCGTTGATCATTCGGCATCTCGTAGACCGGGGGCGGCACAGGTGCAGCTGCCATGTCCGGCTTGTAACCGTCAGGTAAATGAGTATACGGAGTCGCGTAGGAAGTCATGACAGGAGGTGGGTTGCTGTTGTACTCAGACGTGCCGAGCTCGCTGGGTCTGGGTGCGGGTGTCTGGGCAGCATTGCGCCTCTTGCGTCGCCAAAGAAAGAATGCAACAAGTGCGATAGCAAGAACACCGACGAGAGATCCGACCACGATACCAGCAATGGCACCGCCTGAGAGGCCGCTGCCGCCGCCCGACGACTCCGAAGTGGTAGTTGCCGTGTCCGAGTCTGCTGTCGCAGTAGGATCGGTGGTGGATTGTTGCGCCTAAACATGTACTCGGTCAGCAATGCCATCAAGAGCAACAATAGGAGGGAGTCAAGGTACCGCTGTGAAGACTGTACTATAAGCCTCGTCGTCCACGTTCCTCACACTCGTCATCATCCATCGTTGTCTCTTGTGATACCCTTCGAGGTCGGGACTCATATAAACCTGCGCACCGCCAACAACATCGAGGTGGTACTTGCTACCGTTGGCAACATTGAGAAAGCGGTAGGTATCGTTGTTCCCCCAGAGGGACACGTCCCACTGCTGTCCTTCACTGCCGTCACTATCTCGCAGACAAGCCCATGTGCGACGACTCTCGACCGATTCGCTTTTCCGATAGCACGCGGCGAACTGCTTCTCGGTCGTCGTTTGGGAACAGCGAAGGGCGTAGCGGCCAGGCGTCTTGCCTATGGGTTGCTAGCGAACAAGGTATTAGTTACAGTGGTTTAAATTCTGTGCCAGATCTGGGGCTTCCGCACAAATTGCCAGTATATCTTTCTGTTCTTCACCGGAAACACTCGGAAATCATCATCGTCCCACGTCTGCAGCATGTGCGTGAAGTCGCCATCGTAGTCGTCTACGTTCTCTTCCGTCATGTGATACCACACATTCGGGTCGATTTTGGTCGCTGGCTCAAGTTTATCGAGGTCGGACATGTCGGCAGTTTTGAGGATGGCGAAAGGAAGACTTGAGGAGCAGAAGAGATTGAAGAATAAGCCGGAGAAGTGGAACTGAGGGGATGGTCAGCCTGGATAAAGTGATCAGCATCACATACATCATTCAAGGCAGAATGAGACGCGGTGGCCGTTTTGCGACTTGGCGTCAGCAATTCACAGGGGTCTTTCGCCACTAGGAAGGCGGGAAATAGTGGTGTCCGAGTGAATCGCGACAGGGTTCTGATAGTCAGGTCGGGATTGCCATTTCCTTGCCTGTTGGCTGTCGATCTTATCCGTTGTAAATCTAAATCGTTTATCGTGCAATGGGGGCTGAGATTGACGTCCAGGGCTGACGGCTGACCTTGACACTTAACCCAAGTAAGGAATCAGGATTCTACATGATCTCCGAATATGACCCTATCAGGCCTCTCTACTGGTCAAGTCAGCCGATATTAAGGCGAGTGCGTATTTACGCGCGGCTTTTGACGCAGGGGCCCTTGAACAGCCTCGAGGAGCAATTGACAAGGTCATTCTCACCAGACTTGAACAGACCAGAGTATTCTCTGGAGCTCTATACAATCATCAGCAGCACCCCGAAACGACATAAAATACCCTAATCTCACTGGACCACTGCCAACAAGCCAAGAGTGCGTCTGCATACAAGAAGAATCGAAGCAGTTCGAAAGCTTACAGTCACCATAGCCGAAACCCAGACACGCGAATACAATAACATTTAGGATCGGTAGCAGCATGTTCACACCTCCTGAGTCGATGCAGAACGAAACGTTGCTGTTGAGGTTGATGCGCAGCTGTTGTTTGGAGATTTAACCTTGAAAAGGTCGAGGCATGGAGCGTTCCATAGGCAAGCTCAAGAGTTTGTTCGAAACGAGGCCGACTTGCGCAAAGTACGTATCTAAAGATCATGTAGAAGGATTCTGGAAATAAATCTTTCTCTTCCCCGTTGCTTAACGCGGCATACAATTGAAGGAGTAAAGTCAACCTGGACGCCGAGTAAAAGCTTGAACCTGTTAATGGCTCACAATAAGCCTAGAGGTTGAGAGTGACGAGTGGAAAATACCGATGAGGTCTATATATAAGATCTCTAAATGAGGTAAAGCGAAGCAGTTCCGTCCAGCTTTGACTTTTCAAGCACATGCATCAGCCTGCTCCCTCAAACTAACCACGGCATCTCAAAAGACTCTAGGAGATCAGGCAACCGTGACCAGCACAAATTTAGGTATAAAGTCTCGGCTCCGCGCTCTTCTTTTAACTCTTCTTTCTTCCTTTCTCTCCATCCTTCTCCGCATCCTCTTGCAAGGGTGTCTTCCTACTCTGTGAAGCGATAAGCTGAGAGAGGAATTCTGCTGATTGCAAACCATTTACTCGCCCTCCTCATCAACATGCAATGCTGGTGAGGGAATTTTTGGAACCTCTATACAGATTTTAGAGCAACTTTTAGTTACTCTATCGTTATCAGCAACAAAGATGGCTGGGTTAGCTCTACTACCCACGTTGCTGCACTCGCGTAAGTATTTCTAGGTCTTCTTAAGTCCCGTATTATATATTTACATATTTACCGCCAGCGATACCCGTAACTCCATTCCCTAGGCGGAACTCGCTTGAGCCCATCTTCTGCTCATCAGCCTCTGTTGAAAAGTGGGACGAGACCCCGGGTCCAGGGTCCTCTAAGGTGGGTCGAAGGTTGGGCAGGCCTGGATTGTGTGAGCATAGGCCTATAATGCTTCAATTAGGAAGAAAAGTGTGTTCTTGATTATTGTAGAAGCACCTTGTCTTTGACAGAGCATCGAGCACCGTATATAGATGGACAGGCTTTACTCCAAAAGACATGATCCACCGTGGATATTAAAATAATCATACCCTGAGCGGAAGACATCGATTTCCTGTTAGTCTGCTTCCTAGTTTGCTCTGCCATTGGCTCTAGAATAAGCCACAGGCAACAAGCTTTACGCATGGGCTATGAGAACGGGGAAACCTTAGCCCGATCTTACGTGACTAAGTGAACAGGCTTGGTGAAGAACTCCAATGACGCTCCGCGAGCACATTCTCTCTGTTGAGCTGGTTACAACGAAACAAGTAACAGTTGTCGGCAGCTGTGATGCCTGCCCTTGAAACAATGCACCCCGAAACGGCCACTCCACTGCTTCCCTCACCTTCGACAGCGGAATCATCTCCAAGCAACACCCTAACTACGAGAAGTGGCCAGGTCGAGGTTCGCGGGCAAGAGAGATATATCCCGCGTCGAGGCCACACCAAGTCCAGAAAGGGCTGTCTGAGCTGCAAGCGGCGAAAGGTCAAATGTTCCGAGAATCGTCCAGAGTGCAACCACTGCAAGCGCCTGGGAATAGCGTGCGAATACTCCAATAAAGGGAGCCCGGTCATTCTCCCTTTCAACGCCCTCCAGCCGACGCCCACTCAATTCAGTATAGAAGATCTGAGGTTCTTTCAACACTTTCTTTTCCATGCCTATCCTCCACTTCCTCTTCATGGATCCTCTGTCTGGATGGAAGTTGCCACCCTCTCACACAGTGTCAGTTTCGCATATGCCAGATGAGATGTTTCACTGACGAGCCACAGTTTGAGTTCTTAATACACGCCATGCTTGGACTAGCAGCCTCTCACTTGTCACTGTGCAACGGCACCGACTACTCTTCTCAGGCATTGAGCCATCGGGTCCAAGCTATCGGTCTGCTGAACCAGGCGTTGAGCAAGCCAAGCTCGTCGAAGGCGGAAGCCGACGCTCGGTTTGCGGCCATGCTGTCCCTAACTTTCCAATCTTCTTATATGTCTAATGGGATGCTGGAGTTCTTGACCATGCTGCGTGGCTGCACGGTAGTCTCCGACACAGTTCTACCTCGCACTGACGAATCCGTCTTTAACGGCCTCACCATTGAAAATCACACAACGAGAGTACTGTCACTGACACCGAACAAGACTGTCGATGGGCGGATTGGCGATCTTCTAAGCGACGCTCTACTCTCGATCGGACGCCTAGAGGCAATCAGCCACAGCCTCCTGGAAGTCAGATATCTCGTCCTTCTTGGGAGCGTCTTGAAACAGGCAAGAAACTCGCCCATACAAGGTATGGTCTCTATAAAATTCTCTTGAATCAAAAGAAGCATAGACTAATAGCATGCAAATAGCTTTCACGGAAGTCTGCGCCGCTCACGGGGTTTTTGGCAAAGCCCCCGCTGATGACTTCAAGCAGTTTGTTGACCCGGAAAACCATACTGCGCAAATCATCATGGCTCACTTCTTCCTTGTCGAGTACGTCCTGGCAAGTATTGCTCTGGAACCTGTCAAGGAGTCGTTTCCATTTAGGAAAGCCATCGTTTCTACATGGACTCGAGAGATCGCAGAAAACTTGCCCTCGTGCTACGAACTATACATTCGCTGGCCCCTAGCGTTTGTTAATTCAAGTCACTATCTAAGTCTCTAATACATTTAAGCTTTTCCCCATTCCACAGTTAGATTGTACATCGATTAGCTCGGCCAGCCCTCTGCATTACGTGATAATGGTGATGAAATCTCGATGAGAATTCATGAGCCTTGAGCCTCTTGGGTAAAAACTCAATCAGAACAGACGCCGTGATCCAAAGGCAGTGCTGGCTCTGAAGCCTTGGCAGAGCGTTCAGGTCTGCAAGGCGATGCTGGCTCTACTCTGAATCGTCCTCGAGGTCAGAAAACTCATAAGGTTTCAGATGCTCCCCGTCGTCGGCATCCACATCTGAGTCAAGATAGTCTTCCTCGCTGGCCTCTGCAGCGCCGCAGATAGCTGCACTCCGATGAAGATTCCACTGAAGCTTGAGTAACTCCGAAGTGCCCACAAGCGGAGCTCATTCAGTCTCTCGCCATCGATACCTGTTCTGTAGGAGTGGCTCTCGGTCGTGCATATCTCCCACTGCCACGATCGAGGCATCTCGGGCCGTGCGATTATGAAGATGCCAAAAAGAAAGAGCCGTGTCCAGAAACACGGTAGGGCTTACTAGTTTCTGCGTCTGTTATTGGAATTGACAGAACCCAGCATGTCGGCACTCACTTGTAGGTTCTGACAACGTTAACAACAACGACTGCAATTGCATGCGTCAAATGTTGACCGTCATGCCCACACAGCCTTTTCCTAGCAAGAAAGTATACTGAAATGTAGGCTGAAGATGGCTTCATTTTCTTGAAAGAACAGATTGAGGACCCTTGGTGACAGATTTATTGATACGCCAACAAGCTAATTAAGAGATCAGATTTGACAGCCGTTTGGCTACTAAAAGCAGGACTTCACAGTTATTAAAACTAGCATACTTATATAGGAACCCTACAAGAGATTGTCTTCCCAGTTGCAAGGCCAGCTGGGCCCAAGAGTATATCGTAGCCTTTCGCTATTTCTTTTGAACGAATGTGTAGGGTAGGGATAGCAGGTAATCCAAAGCTAGAGCTTGACTTTAAGCTTTAATTCATCCTACCTATTACCACACTGGATATAAAGCCAGACTAGCAACTCTAAAGTAGTATTTCAGGCGGTTAAAAATTTTAGGAGAAGAGATCCCGTGGCATCTAAGTTTTTAGCAAATTGTTACGAGCCTTAGCTTTAATAGAGTAGTGCAGTAAATCATTTACTTACCTAGAAGGATGCTATAGCGCCTAAATAATAACTAAACGCAATTATAAACACGAATTTAATAAGATATATATTAAAGTTTACTAAGTAAATAGGCACGTGATTATTAACCTAATTAATAAGCACCTAAGTAAGCTATAGAATAAAGTAATAGAGGTAAGTAAGTAAGTAGTAAAGAAATAGGGTAATTAGGGCTTTTAGTATAGTATAAAAAGGAGGAATTCCCCTCTAGATACTAACCTTAATCTCTATCTTATTCTTATTAACTTTTAATACCCCT
>JAJODA010000141.1:0-44408 GCA_021730345.1 Fusarium cicatricum | reverse complement strand
TAAAGACTTATTAAGTAGTAATTAAGATATCTAGAGAAGAGTATAATAAGTAGTTTTAATTAATTAAATAATTTATAGTATTTTTATAATGATTTCTATTTAGAGAGTTAAGAGAAAGTATTTTACTTACTTATCTAGTTTACTTACTTATTAAGTATATTAATATATATACCTCTTAAAGGTAAAATACTTTTATAATAATAAAAAATATACTTTTCTTTTTAATTTAAGTATTATAACTTAATACTTATAAAGTAACTTAATTATAAACTTCTTATATATTTACTATAATAAAGACTTATTAAAAATAATAATTTAAGAGGTTATCTTAGATTTATAACTATAAGAACTATTCTTTCTCTTATAAGATAATCTATCTTAATAACTATTATTAATAATAAGAAAATAGCTATTATAATATCTTTAATAAAATAAATAATAATAAGTAGGGCTAATAATTATAGCACCTTAGCTAAGGACTATATTATAAAGCTCTTTAATACTAACCTTAATAAGAGATAGGTTTACTACCTTTATTACTACTTAATAAAGCTACCTATATTCTCTTAAAAGCTTATAACTCTTAACTTTAAAAAAGAATTTAATAAGGTCTTTATCAGCCTAGCGCTCTTTAGCTATAAGGCTTTCTTTATTACTTTAAGCGATTTAAGCTCTCTAGAGCTTAAGTAACTAATTTAAGGCAAATGAGATAAACTAAAAGAGCTTAAAGCTAATTAATACCTATAGTAAGAGAAAGGAATAGAGGAGTTATAAAGTAACTTAGAGTGGCTAGTCTCGCTAGCCTCGCTAGTAAATAAAGTAAGAAAGGCTATAAAGGAGTTAGAGAAGGTAGATAAGGCTAGAGGAGTTAACTATCTAAGATAAGGTTAAAATCTAGCTTTTAAGATAAGTTAACTTATTTAATAAAAGGTTTTAGAGGTTTATATAGCTTTAATATAGTTAAAACTATAATAAAAAGCTTATTCTATATTAAATTTAAATATAATAGTGAGATAGTACTTTGCCGCTCTTATCACTGGTATTATAGGACTGAATTAGTAAATCTTCCTTTCATATGCATGCCTATCTACAACCTTTCACTATTCTTATTCCTGAGGAAAAGGTGCTCTAGACTGCCCTCTCGACCGTGCTTTTACCTCAACTCCACCCTTCTCTCGTGCCAAGTATATATAAGGATAGACATAACCGCAGCAGCGAAAGATATCAATAGCCAGCGGGATACTTCGCCGTCAGTTATGTGCAGGATCTCGATGTGCTTCAGTTCACTGCTGATAAAGATGATAGCTATGTAAGCCATGGCCAGAGGCAAGAGTATGAGGAAGTAAGTTACTGCTTCTAGACCATAGCGACAATACCGAACAGACTTCGAAAGTCTGTGCTGCAAGAACGCTACACACAGGACTACCAAGTAGATCCAGAAGCCTACAGTCGACGCGACGAAGCAGGCATGAATGTTGATTCGCGTCAAGAACTTGGGAGCTATAGGTACGTTTGACATCTGAGAAAGATATTCCATTGCTGACTTAGGAAACCAAGAATCAATATTGGTAGGAACTGGCTGGCATTTGACCTTGTCATACTGCCAGCATACCTCGCTTGTGCCCAGCGTTATTTCTTTAGGAAGGGCGTCTATGACGCTCATCACAGCTGTAGCTTTGGCCGAAACTTCAGACACCACTTTGCTGGCCATCCCCTTTGCGCGTGTAGCTACTTCAGGTACTTTATCCTTGACGTCAGAGAGGTCGAGTCGAGTCTTGAGTTTGGGCAATTTGAACTCCATCCTCATGATGCCCTCTCGTCTTAGTTCAGCATTGGTGGCAACATATATCGTCAGACACACAGCTGGGACCCATAGAATGATGGATATGAGGACAAATCTGCCTTGATAACACCAAGCCCGAATATTCATGGCACTCTGGGAGCAGCAACATGTTTGAAAGCATGAGGTATATACGGCGCATATATACATACAGATAAACTAAAATTGACACTGGAGCTATTTTCAGCGCCATGGCTGTTGTTCCTTACTTTAGTGAGCCATACCACTTGCTACGAAGCCGGTTTCACCACGATATATCGACGCTCCTGCCCTTCTTCACTCTTGGCTGATGATAAGTTCTACGCTCTTACGCTGACCTTTACCATGGATCGACACGACTCGACCATCGAAGAAAGGGCCACCACTAAGCACCACGATTTCAGCGCATCCAGTACGCACCGATTTACTTTACTTCGAGTACAAGGCTGTTTCTTCACATGGCTTATGGCAATTGTCATCATGATTCTGCTTCTCCCCCCTGGCCGATTAGACACTCAACACTGCTCGTTCTTAAACGTAAGTATACTGCGCATTAACTTTATTATTGCACGATTATTATTATTCGTTGAAGACGCGCAACCTGATCTACAGATCGGTAAAAAAAAACTGACCTATGAACTATAAACATCCATAGATTACAACTAGCTCGGGCCCCTTCAAAGGAACCAGTCACAAGCCAACCACTGACGAGTGGCTAATTCCTGCTACACATATGAGCTTATGTATTCACTCTGACGCCACCGTGATTTACATGGAGCAAAATACGACGACCCGAGGTCCCTTATCCAACGCCACAATGTCAAATGCCGAGGCAGGCTCCGATTTCGGCAAGATACTGACAAGAGTTCATGTCTCAAAATGGATATTCGTCGCCTTGCTAATAACTATTAGTATCTGGTGGCATTCGGGTTGGGCAGTATCTTGTCCTCTAGCCACGTGGATCTTCTGGGGATTGTCAGTTGCAGAAGCCGTAGTGGTCATTATTGTGATAGCTACCACGCGGTCGACGGTCAAAGAGTTTGCAGATCTTCAAGATGGGGTATTGGTCTCGTACGGGAGTATGTTCTTCACTTGTCTTCTCGAGCTTGCTCTTTTACTCGGCACGGCTCTTCGCGCCTGCTATCCAGATGACTTGGAAAGTGTCAAGCAGCGTTTCAGGGCAATTCCACTCACGGCCATTCACCGTGGGCTTTGACCACGATCGGGAGTTCAAATTTACTGGATCTGTGACGGTAATTAGACAACAGGGCAAAGAAGGACTCATCTGAATAGCAAGCGGAGCACCTGGTAAATGGCTTCGAACTACGAAGACCTTATTTTACTTAGATGAGCTGGTGATCCTGGTCCGTCGCAGGCTGGATTTGATTGACATTCAGAAATATTGATTCAACAGCGTGACGTCTTTCAAGATGACACTATGTTAATGGTTACTTAAAAATGTATACCTCCCTTGCCCTTACCAAAGCTCTCAGTGTGGACCAGGCTGCATGGAGAGATGATTTACCGCCGAATATGGCAGGCTTAGAACTTTATTGCGGTTTAAATGGCTAAATCTGAGTTAAGGGATAGAGAATACGCTCGAGAGGGGACAAAATCACCTCACCATGGGAAAGGACTTGGACCTACAAAAGCCTGGACCAAGACTAATTACGACTCCCTCAATCACACTGGTATGACTGAGCCGTCCCTTTAGTGATGATTTGATGAACAGCAGCCAAGTTGAAATTTTAGTTTGAAATTATTCAACGGTAAATCAATAGAGTGAGGTTACTTGCTAAACATAATAGGCCACTATACAGAGAAGCTGTTCAGAATGATATTTGAGGATAGAGCCTGGGATTATCTCCTGCGTCAGAATCATGCCAATGTCAAATCTCAGACGTGGACACCCTCAAGACTTTCCTTGACAAAGTCCCTCCATCCTGTCGCACTTCATTGACGGGATCTCTTGATGTCTGACTTGGAAGGCCAAAGTCGGAGCATGGTCTCAGCCAACAAGAAAACCAAGTCACGGGTTGCTTGAGACATATTTTGGAGCAATGTGCTAGTTTGTAGTGCCTGCATGTAATATGTTTTGGCCCTTTGAACGGATAGCCGGGTACCGAGTGACTGGCGTGCAACGGCAACGAGCGATGCGAGGATAAGAAGGACCCGGGCCAATGCTAACAGCCTCTGGAAAACAATTTCAACCACATAAAGAAGAGTGGCAAGCATGAGCAAAATCGTAATATAAATCGATCCCTTTCGTTGCAGCATACCAGCTGAGCGAGAGTCCGTGTCTCGAGATTCGAAATAGGCTAGACTCTCTGGCTTGATATACCCATTGAAAAGTCGGGGGTCTTTCACCACGTCGCTAAAGTTAGGCGTGACTGAGAAGCGGAGCTGGCTACCGGTGGTAGTTTGTCGAGGCGTCCTTGCATGGTTATATTATAGGAAGCAGACGACGTTCTCTCCAGGGATGCCGTTGCTCACAATAACATCAAATACCACTTTCATATTACTCTAGCTTTATCTGCATATCTTATTATCGGCGCTCACTTGACATCTAATCACCCTGATCGAAATCTTTTCCAACTGCATCAAGACTGTCTTCGTGGACAATATGAATATGTCCTTCGTAAAAGTGCAGCATCTAAGACGTTTCAGCTGAGAAACTTGAGTACGTTTCTCCTTTCCGTTGAACTTACTTCTTGTGGATACTTCTCGTTCATCGTTTGTAACCCAAATTCTTCTTCCTTGCTACTACTGGGCCAGATTACTTGAACCCACAGTTTCCCCGTCTCTGGGTTAAGAGACATGCTCTGAATTTCTGGCCTTTCGTCCCTGGTTTCATGTGCCGGCTTGAGCTGTGGCTCCAGCGGGGATTGAGATGTCACAGGAGTGGACTCCCTGTACTTAGACCGAGTCATTACCATTGTTTCGATAAAGGTTTGTACAGTGAGATTGATGTTGCGGCTAAGTTTTGTAGCCTAGGCTGCGAGATTGTTATTGAATATGCTGGGAGAGAGGTTGCCTCGTCTGGCTTTCTCGTGTGCGATGACAGGTGGTGTTCAGAAGCTATATAGCTGTCCCGAGTCCGGTGAGATGATGATATTTCATACAAGTGAGTTAGAAATAGAGACGCAGCGCGTTATCTTCCAGTGCAATATTACATAATGCTACGTATTTGACAACACAAACCGAGATCACAAGTTGTTATAAACACTGAATGTTAATATGCCGTGGAGTAACACGAGGAGCACACGGCTGAGTATTGCGTGGTTCGATGGCTACTTCCCTGTTTTCCACGATGGCAAGCATACTTAGTAGCAATATAGTGAGTCAATTATGCATGCCTTTAAGCTCCTAACCGTATCCCCAAGATGTAACATTCAGGCCATAACAATTGAAAACTCCAACATCTCTAGTGCAGCTTCAAGCGGTTACATCAATGTCACCTGCTCTTCTGTCTCCTTGGTCTGTTATTCATCTAGCACACTATCGTGCAGGTTCTCGGGAAAGACATCATCTTGGCAGCCAAAACTTATGACCAACCTGTTGAATCTCAAGCTGCATCCAAACAAACGACATCTATTCAGTTACGCAGGTTTGATCGGATAACGAACGCTATTGCTTCACAAGGTGCACGTGCTAAACGGCAGTTGACTTTGAAATGGGTTCGCAGTCGAGGATATACTTAGAATGTTCCCAAACGTGAACCTTACTTGTTTGGTACTTAGAATTTGTCAATAACATAGAATGGGCCTAGAATTCATTGCTGTAAAAGGGGACTGTGGTTAAGCATGGGGCGGAAAGACAGCGACTTGTTAAGATAAGGTAGTAAGAGATAGAAAATGTAAGAGCGAAAGGATCACTGTTGGGTGAGGATGACTTCTTAGAAACAACGAGGTTCATTACTAACATAGCCAGGACTATTATGCTGATAAGCGTAATATCATGAGGCCTCCCCCGCGATGAAGTCCAGTGATTAAAGAATGTAGCGAAGCGCCCCTCCCCTTGATTGTATCCTACCACCACGATTCGTATCTTAGTAAACGCCGGCATCAATCTCGCTCATCGGCCCCCACCCCAGTCACCTCTCGCTTCTTGTGCCAGTATCAACACAGCCGGATCATTAACCTGATCTTCCTTCAATCTTGCGTCCTCTCGTTGTAGTATTGAATTCTCAAGATTGGTTTGGCTCGGGTACCACACTTGCTCCCATTGTTTCGGAATGACCTGGAAACTGGCGTCGAGTGCGTTCAACTGATCCATCGACACGGACAGGTCCCATCGTATTGTTCTTAGGAGAGCTAGTTCACATCGGTGAAGGTGGGCAGGCAGGAGACTGAAAGTCCCAACAGCGATGTTGAAAAAGGGTACCCTCATATAAGCGTCATCGTTGACAAACTTGTCGGCAATCCTAAGTGATGCTAGAAACACGAGATGCTTTGTGCAATCACTTAAGACGGCGGGAATGGTTTGCAATGCAAACAGCAGCCTTTGGAGATAGATGGCGGCAAACAGAGTGTCCACATAGTCGAGCTTTAGGTACCGAGTAATTTCAAAGATCAATCCTTCCAAAGGAGGCCCTTGGTAGGTGGGATTGAGAAAAGGGCCAAGGTACCGGATAAGATAGGTGAGATGCACAACTATGGCGTGCGGGAGCATTATGTGTAATTCAACAGAAACGGCTTCGAACAAAGAAATGTGAAGATAGATGTAAACTTCCCATCACTCACTCCAGCCAGACAAGGCCTTTTAACTACAGTATACAAAGACCTAACGTCAGTGTTGGGTGCTACGAAACAATATCTAAAGGGGCTTAATGGGTCACTCTTATTATGGTTATCTTTTGTCGGGGAGGGGGACCCGGAAAAGTTTAGCTTGTATTTCTGGTACTCCGTCACATACAAGCAAGGAAAACCCTAAAAGAAATACGTAGGTCAGGCAATCGATTACGACCCGCCCTGGGTAGAAAAATACACCAGAATAGCCAAGGGGGGGGAACAACCAAATAGCCACCAAATCATTCTGGTGGTTTCTTGCCCCTACAGCTCACGGGTCTGGAATTCTGGCTAGCTCCGATAACTAACTATGTAACTTAGTACGACGGCCTTACTGGCTGCTGCTCTTCCATCCCTGTCAATCAATAATCAGCATCCTTGAGCAGCCAGCTTGAATTGAGCCAGTTGATAGGGATTGGTTGCACAGCAGGAGCCTCTTGGTCAACTGAAGCGTAGAAGGCGATGGTTGAAAGAGCCTTGCAAGGTCATCAAAGGCGATTCGCACTGCTTTCTTTCAGCCGCATGCTCGGCAAACGCGTTGTCTTAGTCTTTGCTCCCTCAATTCCCTAAGTTACCCATTAGTCTTTGATGATAACCAGTGTCTGCTGAGCGAATGCTGGTCGTTTCCCTAAGTCTTCATGTATGTAGTCTATAACCACTCGGGAAAGATTCCAGGCCTTCGCTGAATTCCGCGCGCGTTAACTTCCCTGAGGAAATCATGGTACCCAGGTTCTTCTTCATCGGGCCGCTTCTCACGAGTGCAAACGACATTGCGAATGACTGCAATTCCGTGCGGAGGTGGTGGAATATCTGAAGAATGTCCTCTTCCCCCACGAACTACGATAGTTGTTCCCATCCAAAGATCCTCGCGGTAGGGTGTAGCAAGACGTTGGGGGGCTGCTCGACCAGCACGAGTCCTAAATATCGGGCCTAAGGTGACGGCTGATCCCCCTACTATCCCGAGACACGGTTCAATCACCGTCAATATCGCTAAGTTGCTAATTTTAGGATTGTCAGCAGGGGAGTAGGTGTTTTGGTGTCAAGCCGTTGGTATTACTCACACGCTGGCATCCAGGAAGTTTGTTGTTATCGCAGCACTCCTGATATAGGGTACTCGGGCTATCATGACGATGCCAGCTCTGGAACGTTGTCAGCTCAGCTAATCCCCAAAGGCCCGTTTCCGCGCTTACGCACAGAACGCCGAGACTCATCAATCCAGTGGCCATAATCTTTGATGCTGGCGCAACACGCGATCCCCAAAGACTTATCATTGGTAACAGTGTAATGAGCCAGTCGCTGAGAGCAGCAACGATGCTGTGAATGATGGCTGCATTCGGTACAAGCCGTGCGCTCGAGCAGTGGCCCTTCTCTTCCGTCTGATCAAACTGGTTCCAGAAATACTGCATCGGAAGACACTGAAATAATGCCGCTACACAATAGCCCAGCGTCGTGACGAACATAAGCGCCAAACATGCTATAAGGATCCATTTGTGGTTCGGTTGAGGGAGCAATCGAATTAGAAATCCTGCAACGGACAGCCTAATGGAGACCGATAGTAGTCCGTAGATGATTTTCCCGAAATACCATGTTTGCAAGCCGACAGTGATCTTGTGCAAAGTCTGTCTGCTGGCATCCTGTCCCATACCGCCCTCAACGATGCCGCGTAGGACAAGCATGCTTGTGATGGTGAAGAGTAGCTCGATTTGTTAGCTTGAGAAGTCTTCTAGACTGACAATCACTTACAACTGAAACACACATCCACGTATCGTCCCAAGTTCGCTTACGTAAGATAACCACCTTTACCCACATCCGGAGGGCTGCCGTGAACCACACGAGCACTAAGCAAGCTACTTGGATGGCAAATAGGGCCGTGCCTCTTTGATTGGTATGTAAAGCCATTGCATCTTCTGTGATGCCTGCATGACACACCGGAAAGAGCAGCGTTAATCCTTTAAGAGAAAAAGAGAAGCCACACTATGGCGGTGGTAACTTTTTGAGGTGTAGCTGTTGGATGGCTATAGTACATGTGTTGTTTCTTTGCCGGCAGCCCAGGTGTGATTTGTGTGATTGATGTATTGTTTGTAACTATAACAAGAGTGCATATGTACACTTGACTACGATCCATGATAACCGGAGCAGAATCAATGACTCTATAACGGGGAGATAGATGGCCCAAGCCCCGGTTAGGAATGAGATTTGACATTGAATAATTATTTCTACAAACCTAAACAATTGACGTGCACTGATATACCAGCACAACAACTAGTAAGCTTCGATGGTAAACAAACAAACAAACGTTCCTATTTTTACCCCGTAGTGCACAGTTGAAATATTCTGACCTCCTTGCAACTCGATCTATTCGAACGCTTCTTACTCGGGGAAAGAGCCTGTTACTTCCGCAACAATACAGAAGATAGTTACCCTCATGTTTGCGGCCCCATAAACTTACTAACACAACTACGAAGAGCGTGGTGCGCAAGTGCAGTGATTTTCGGTCATTGACCGGTTATCTCTTACAGCAGCAGATGATGGATTGCCACCAAGAGACGCCGTAGTGGATGGAAGGTTATCATCATCCCCACTCACTGAATTTGTAGCAGCTGCTGCCACAGGGCCAGTACTTATCTCGGCATTGCTCTGACCTTGATTGACGGTTCCCGTTTCGAGAGGATCTGCTTGGTCGTTTGTGGCCGACCCAGATGCATCTGCTCCCATTGTATACTGAGACGGGCCAGTCGGGCTCGGGTAACTCGAAGCTGAGTCGGCCATAGTTTTTTGATTCTCGGAAAGCTCGGTCTCAACTGTATGGCTTTCTGCGGGATTTGTATTGGAAAGATGGGACGGAGCCGCATCAGTCACAGCTACGTCAGTCGCAGAGACTTCTTCCTTCGCCCTCGTCGACTGGCCCCCCTCTTGATGAGCAAGGGAAGTACCGTGAGATACACTAGTAGTACCACTCTGCGATCCTGCCTCAGTATGGCTTGGGGGGCATTCTAAAGACATGGCAAAAGATGTTATGGATGCTGACCCAGAAGGAGATGCGGGTTGCACAAAAACGAGTTGACAAGGATTAGGCTCGTCATTTTCACACAGCCAGGTTATCTTGCCCGTTCCCATTGGAGCATCATCCGGGATTGAAATATGCATCAAGGGGTAGTCGCTACAGGCTACATCTCCTTGATCGATGGATATTGTCTCATTGTTTCCCGAGTCTGGAAAGGAGATGTGAGCTTTTGGGCATGTAGTGTTGGCGTTCGGGCTGGGAAATTTATCGCGGCTGCCAGCTTGTATGTAGAGTGCAGGCGGGCAACTATCAGTGTTATCAGGTTGTGCCATGCACGTCGAGGCTATAATGGTAAGGAACAGTTGCAAAGAGATCTTCATTTCTTGTCAATATTCGTCCCTACCAGCCTACCAGTGCCGGGGGATGACCGCTCAAGATATAGATGAGAACCAAGTTATTCGTTCAATTGCGTAGTAAGAGAGTCTTAGGAAATTCTACCCGGTTGGAGATTACATTTAATAGCGGTATAATTAGGCTCTGGCAGAAACGGACGAGAATGGATTATATGGGCTGGAATAGCTCACAAGGGGTTGAATCATGCTAGGAAATATGCTTTTATTAAACAACCTAGCCTTGTTCCAGTTCTTGATAAAAAATCAGCTAAAAAGGGATTCTTATTATCTTTACATCACTCGTGATTGCCGAAAGAGGAGCTCGTCTAGCTTTAGGTTCCTATTCATACGAGCGAGCGTATGGGTACGTTTACCAGCCCAGATATGAAGCTGGCTGGCGGTCTTCCTGTCGTACGACTATTAACTTTGCGCCTTGTATAAACCAATCTTTCGATCCAGGGTGTCACCTCCCTGATATCTTTGCGTGGGCTCTCGTACCTTTTAAGTAATGACTTCCGCTATTCAAACACAAAGCTCGTCTACAAGACGAAACCCCACAGTAACAGTCACTCGGGCATTTAATATCAGGGTTTCTTTGTCTGTTAGCTCCTAAGCCTCTTATAGCGCATATGCTTTCTTCCAACGGTAGACTTTGGAGCCAGGAGCTTGGTCCATGAAGAAAATTGTAATTTCAATTTGAATACATCCCCTGAGATATCTGTCTAATATTTCGGGTCGCTCGTAAGGGTGTCAGATCCTTTGTTACCAAAAAGCAACGCCATGTCTGTCAGAACCTCTTCCGCCCTCTGGGTGATTACCAGGGAGGATAAACCCTAGTAATCTGAGGGCTTTCGCTGTATCCAGAGACTCGTAGTAGTAGGGCTATGAGACTTTCCCGTATCAGGTTTATCAGAATTGATGACCCGAGCCTCAGTTGAATATGTCACTAAGCGCACCGCACCATGCACTGCACAGTCATGTCTCAGCGAAAAGTAAACTTGGTCACTTTCACAACAATCTCTGATTCTATTATTGTTATGTCATTGATTTGCAACAGGAGGTTTTACTCAGAGTTAATAGCCAATATAATGTCAATCTCAAAAAGTGCTATCCACGACACGTGGTGGAAAGAAGCTACGTGGTAACTCCGCATCAAGCATCTAAGATTTTGATTGGCTTGCTGTATCGGTTGCAGTGCGATAACTAAGTTACAAAGCATAGTATAGCAAGTTAAGGTTATTTGTTAGCTCTAACTCCATGACTGATTGGTGTCATCTTCTTGTGGCGTGATACCCGATGCCACTGAACAACCTTATTTCACTCCTCACCTAAAACCCCTATATGAATCCCAACATTGTTCAAAGGAATCCTAACTCACACCCAACATCTACTTTCATATCATTTTGTTTGCCTAAATTTGCCTCTGACGAACAGCTATCACTCCGGGGGTAGCAGAATTCTCGTTCACTCACCATGAAACGCAAATCCAAGGACCTGTCTAAGAAACGGGCTGCGGTGCAATCAACCAAGCAGCCAGACCAGTATTCAACCAGAGAATCCCAAGAACGCAAACAAAGTGCGGCAGTGATGCCTAGAGACTCTGTGACACCCGCGTTGAAGCGGCAAAGTCTAGAGTTTCGGCCGCAAATTCTGGAAGGCTACTCAAAGAACCGAAAAGCCTGGTTACGCCGCGAGCGTGGTCTACATCACCCGGAGCAACGTCGTTCAGCTCCTCTTTCGGAAGCTGACTTATTTTCTGAGGAAGATGAGCCGCGGCGCTCGAAATCTCCCAAGTTTGTTAACCGTGGGGCGGGAGGGGATGACTGTACCCTTAGCAGTGGATGAGCTCCTTCTGGAACAGCCTCCCTGCGTCGCCGCTTCCTGTCAGATGCTACTGTACCACTGGTCGCCACTTGATGCCCTGCACGCCATCTCAGGGGGCTTGTCTGCGTAGGAGAAGATGAAACGATTGAGTGCCAGTGTGTGCCACCAAAAACTCTTTCCCCCGCGCCGATGCCCAGCTAATACATGTGCGCACCTGGAGACTGGGCGACCATATACATCATCAATAAACAGATCATTCGATCAATCAGCGCGCATATTTCTGAACTAAATGTTGCTACAGAAACATTTGCCTAAAACTCAGTAGTATTGATCGTGATGATGTTGCGAACATATGAAAGCCTGGATGAAAGTGGCTGGAACAAGACCAAATGGTTATATCCTCACACCGCATTACGTATAAGTAATGCTGGTAGTAAATTAGCATTATGTTTAAGTCATCTGAAGAGCACCATTAGCAAATGTAGCCAATGATTCATGGTGTCAACGACAGTTCTCAATTTCGTGACGTAGCTCGGTCTCTATAGGCATGTACCATCCTGTTCTTTGTTGTTATAAAGCCCGAGATTAGAGAGGCAGACAGGAGAAAGAATAGCGTTCAGGTGTGATAGGCTCTAGGTTACATAATTAGACGTTTGAATTAGCTATCAGTGATGGCGGAAAAGACAAATATCACTTCACTTACAGGGTGTTCCTAACTTGGAACGGTCCATGATGAATTCGTAACTAAAACGCTCCCGCTCCCAAGGTGCCTCTGAGTTGCTTGAATGACGCCCTAGAGTAAAGCCATTACAACATGAATGAATTATTATATCGAACTAACAAGAAAAAAACGATGTGCAGTGTCCAGTTTTGGAAACATGAAATCGCCATGAGGACCAGTTCATCGCCTCGCTTGGGCTCCTACCAACATTTATTAGGTTGTGGAAACTGGATCTCTCACCCCAGAGTACATCTTTCAGGCTCTTGCTCCAATACTGCTGCCTGAGCTTGTTTGGCTTTTTGTCTATCATAGTCATGCTGCAATTTCTCAGAATTCGGTCGCCCGTAGACCAACAAGATCAACGAAGAGTGGAGCCTCAATTTCCGCCAGCAAACTTCATCTGTCTTCGGGGTCAGGATCAGCCCATGCGAGCAAGAAGCGAGACCTTTACAAGGTCTTGCGTCACAAACTTCGAACGATACGATAAGCCACTTCCTCCTATACCGCTCAAGTCTCACCGGCGGAAAAATCGAAACCCAAGAGACTTGTCTTCCCCAGGGGTTAGCGAGATCCTGAACATCAGGAACTCGTTCTTATTTGGGCATCATGACCCTGCTTTCTCAAATCCGAATGGCCTGCCAACGAGGATTATGCTACAGAGGGGTTTGGATGATAGTGAGTGGGTTAAAGGCAGGATTGGGGCTGAATACATGGCATCAGTACACGGGTTGGACGTCGTTTATGTTGTCCGCGTTGATTTAGCCTTTTGGAAGCGAGCAATGCCTCGGGTTTGGGCCACGCTTTTGGCTGAATGGAGTCGCAGTAGCGTATCTACGCCTGAGTCGGTACCCAGGGAGATGTATGACAAGTTTGTTGAGTCCAGCGGATGGAGAATTCACGAAGAGGGAGAGCTCCCTCTAGGATTTGAGTATGGTTTCAGCTACGTTTTGAACGAAGGGTACGGTCAGATTAGGGCAACGGAATCGCAGCCAGTGATGATACTCTCCTGCTTGTATCTGAAGCGTCAGCCACATGTATCACCTGATTTATTTGTGTTGGGGAAACATGCTAGTGCAATGCGAGAGATGTTATCAAGCACCTCTTGGATATAAATCTGCAGAATTAGGGTGCCATATGAAACAGAAATCCCTTATGTGAGTCCCGCTCGTGGAAAAGCAAGGCAAAATGGAAGGGCTGTTCTCCATCAGAAGCTGAGGGTCTTCGATACTGGACGTCTCTGCTTAGGACATTGCGCCTTGCTGCCATCATTAGCACCGCACTATAGTAGCTAGATGAACAATGAGACTGTCCGGTGCAAACGGGTAATCAAAGAACTGGCCGTGACGTCCACTTTCCTTCTGGAGACTGACAGAATTAGCGCTCCAACTACTTCATAATGCTTGGCAATGCCGTTCACAAAAGGTACCAGGTATGCTATTCCGGCTGTATACTTCTGAGGCCGCCATGAAAGAGTGTTTGGGGCGAATTAAAAGAGAGACAGAAGCCCCCGGCTCATGGCTCTTCATTATGGATACAGAAGTTTTGCTCCGCCAGTTAATCGAGACCACGGGTCAGCTGGTAAAGCAAGCCAGCCCGTGTGAACGCCTCACTCTACAAAAATCGCTACAACTGTTGCAGGCCTGCACAGACACTCAGCCAAGTCCATGCATCGTTGGCTTGCTTCGACAGGAGGTCAAGGAACAGCTTGACTGGATGACAACTTACTGCAATTTTCAAAAGGAGGTGGATGGATACAGACTCTCACTGAACGATACGTTGGTGCCCGAGGTCAGTGACAAGGAATACTGGCTCGACGAGTTCTCAGCCGAAGTATTAGAGGGCGCCAAGACAATCTGCTTGATATTGGGTCAGTCAGCGGAGGTCTGCCAAGATTGGATTACTGTGGATCGTAGGCCGGACAAGTTAGCTCCGGGTCCCCGCGAGGCCGACTCAGATCCCGAAGCAGGGTCTGATAGTGGGGGCCTGGATGAGCTGGACGAGGTCAAGGGGAAAGGAGTGGCGGAAGAGAACGACTCGGTTATTCAGGACCTATCAACGAATCCGGGCCATTTCTGGTACTTTTGACGGAGCTGATCTGTAATTACTTGATAACATTAGCTACATGACAAAACAAGAATAAACTGAGGGGTAATGTAACGCGCTGCGTGTGGGGATGGTTGCCTCGATCCTGTGATGTCACGCAATTTCCGTTTTCGGTAGGGCTATGACGTGCAAATATGTTATATCATGCAAGAGGATCCAACAAGTCAAAGTATAAGTTATAACATTTGTTGGTTCTAACCACTCCAACTGGCCAATCAATCGCGACACCACAAGGTTGACACGGCTCTTGCAACTCGGTGTGACATTACACGGGCGCTGATGACAAAAGATTGCGTCCGCGCACATCGATATTCCATAAGGAAGAAAGAGGCGGAGCTGGTGGCTGATCCAACCCACCACAAGGAGCGAGATTGCCAGCCAAACCGGCCGTATCTGGGTAGCTGGTATGTGAAGTAATATAAGCCTCATCAAACTCAGCATATCCGTATACTTGGGCGAAAACTTGTCTCTCTCCTCCTTCCATTATTTCTGTACCATCTCATCCGCCCCGACTTCCCTCCAAGACGCACACCAGCAACACTCACAATGGCTCGCAACGCATACTCTCCTCATGAGCCTTTTCCGAAGCAGCTCGACACTCCGCCCCATTTGATGCAAGCCTACCTTCAGCAGGTGCCCGGCCTCACCTACCTGGGCATCTCCAAATTTATTCTCGACAAATGGCACCCATTGCGACAACAGATGAGCTCTCAGGTCCAAGCGGATGTGCGAGCAGTCTTAAATCAAGAAGGATTCGCGCCAGAAGAAATCGTGTCCAAGCTATCATCGATCGAGCAGCTACTGGCTCTTCAGATCTCGAACGAAGGACCGAGAGATGTTGACATTCAAAAAGTGTCATCCCAAGTACAAGCGCTTAGCGACAACCTCGAATCCCTGGCGGGTGCCGAAGTCGCAAAGAGCCTACCACAATGCGTGCGTGATGATGGCATGAAAGATCTCAACCAGAAAATGGAAATCTTACTGGATCTTGTAAAGTCAGCGACACATGGTCTCGCCGTCGAACGGCATCAACAACCTGATAAGGGTACACTGGATGGCATAATCGGTGCTGTTACCCGGGAGCTCAAGCGAGATAGTGCTTCGAGGATAGAAATCCGCTGTGTCTGCGGCGTGGATGAACTTGAGCCAAAGAGACCCAACACACGCAGTCGAAAGAGTCAGAAGAAAATGCTGGTGTTCTGCGAGGGCTGTCAGGCATGGCATCATGGAAGCTGTGTCGGGATTGAGGGACCAGTTCATTACTCGTGCACTCCGTGTCGGAAGTCAACAAAACTGTGATAGGGTGATGGAAGTACCAAGAAAAGTTACCTCAGCATCATGTCTTGTAGCGGGGAAGTCGTGGAGAGTACGAGGCCTGGAAAAAATGGAGAGCGAGTGACACTGACTCAATCTTGAAATTCTATATCAAGCGTGTCACCATTCATTTGCTCATTTCCTTCTTCTGAGAATAGGTGTAGCATCTAATTGAGGACGTCATTAGCTGTCACATTTGGTCACGCTATAGCTCAAAACATCTAATAATGAACCTACTCAGAGCTCAAGGAATGTGAAAGCATGCTTAAGTACTAGAGACACATCACTGTACCAATTCGTTCAAAGCTCGACTTCTAAGCTAGAGAGTTGAGTAGATCAACACAGTCTTAAAATCGAGCAATTCAGTGACAATAATGAGTCAAGAGAATCTAGACGGAACAAAGGTTCCTGCTTTACGCCGCTCAAAACGACCCCGGAAGAGGACGAGCAGATATGGCCAGGAAGATGACGCCGCCGCTACTGTTCAGAACTCAGGTGTCCCGAAGACAATGGCGAAAAATATGGCGAAGAGAAGAAAACTCGATAGTGGAAATGAATCAACACAAGACCAAGAGGGCACCAATATGGCTATGGATGATGTATCGCATAACCAGTATGACCCAGCACCTAAAGGTGCGGAAGATGGCGACGTCGCAATATCTGGCTTATCATCTGGGCTGACTTCACCACCACCAGAAGATGAGGAAGAGAGAACGTATGAATGGAAGGAAACGTCGCTTAATGCAGAGCCTGATACAACACACGAGAGGACGCCCGAGACAGGGGAAGAGATAGCACCGTCTCGTGTGTTACACGAAACGATATCTTCCGCGCCATCTATGGATGCTCAAAAATCGATACAAACGGTTCCTGATCACTTGAAACAGCTTACAATGATGGCGGGATACTTAGCTGCGAAGAGACCAGAGATGTACCACCTCTGCACGCTGCAACTGCTAACTCAACTCGGCAAGAAGGGAGGTGCAGAATCGTTAGTGAGATATTCGCCGAAATTAACTAGACTTGTGCTCAATGATATTGTCAATGACTTTCTGCTTAAGGAGACAGAAATTGATTCTTATACCGTCCACCTAGAGTTTCCGGCTCAAGGGACTGACGAAGAACGAGCCCGCTGTTGGGACCAATGGCGCAAATTGTTTTTGGGGGTCGACAAAGCCATGAGAGAACTGGGCGGGCCGCCCGACAAACCACCTGAGGCATTCACCGAGGAATTGCCTACCAAATGGGAGACCAATAGATGTTTCATCGAAGCGTTTTCCAGCAGGGTCAGAACATACCATGACTTTGCCCTCGTCAATAACAACTATTTGGAGCTGGAAGAAACATGGGTTCACGGCATGCTTTGCGATATCCTCGCATGGAAGTTTCGAGAGGGTGCGGATCCTTATCAGAACACCATCGCTCAGGTCGTGGAACATGGACAGCAGGGCGACATGTTGCACCACCCAGGGAGAGATATTGAGTCCAAGGAACTCAAAGACCGAATCAAACACCTCATGGCAGACCTGGACAAGAAGAAAACAAAGATCGAAGAGTTGGAGATATCCAGTCAACTTGAAGAGGCCAATGTTCAGCTTCGATCAGAGGAGACGAAACAGCTCAGAGACGAGGTGAAAAAACTTAAAAAGGATCTAGAACAGAAAGAGGATCAAGCGAAAGAGGAAAAAGAGGCGCGTAAGGAGCTCGAGATTGCCAGAGTCAACCTCGATCACCTAGAGCAACTGCAGAAGACGCAGAATACAACAATCACCGACTGTCAAAAGGAAAACACCCAGCTAAAGTTGGATTTGAGTAACAGGAATGACGAAATTACGAAGAAGGAAAACGAATTGATTAACAAAAACCGGGACATCGAAAGACTTGAGGCAGAAAAGTTAGATTTGAATGATCGAGAATTCAAACAGTCCCAGCGACAGCTGACTACCGAAAGGGAGGACAAAGCGAAGATTGAGACAGACTTGAAAGCCTTGCAGAAGGAGATGACTGAAGTCAAGAAAGCAAAAGACGATATGCAATCCGATTTGAAAAGATCGGAGGGGCGGGTAAAAGAAACTCAGGATGATAATGAGCGACTCCAGGCGGAGAACAATAAGAAAATCGAGGAGTTGAGGGATGAGGTTTCAAAAACCCAGCTGCAAAATAAAACAGCGCAAATAGAGACTGAGACTCGTCACGGAGAGTTGGAAAGGGATCTTGAAGTCAAGGATGCCGAGGTTACGATGCTAAAGGCTGAGCTCAACGGCAAACGCGAAGAGATGAAAAAGACACAAGTCATACAGGATGGGCTGAAGGAGGAAAAACAAAGTTTGGAAAGGAAGGAAGCAAAGCTGAAAGAGGAGGTGGATGACAAAAGTGACCAGCTCGGTGAAAAGGAAAAGATGATCACCAATCTGAAAGCAAGAATAGAGAGTTTGGAATCCGAAGCAATAGAGGCTAAACAAGACTCCGACGGCGCATATAAGAACCTCGAGAAACAAGTCAATAAATCTGCGGAACAGCGCTATCAGGAAAGTCTGGCCAAATTAGAGGCTAGCCTGGAAGAAGAGAGAGTTAAAGGGGCAGAAACCAAGAAAGCATTAGAGACAAGCGAAAAGGAGACTAAAAGAGTGAAAGAGAATATAGAGAAGCAGGAAGAATTGGCAAAGAAAGAGGAAAAGCAACTCAACGGCAAGATCGGGGCGCTGCAGAAGGAGGTAAACAACCTAGCAGAATCACACACCAAAGAAAAGGATCGACTGCAGGAGCAAATCAAACTTCTCGAAGCCCAGAAACAGTCAGACCTGGAAGAGAAACAAAGCCATGACGAGAAGATCGAGTTGTCCCAAGCAAAAACTGCCAACGAACTAGCGTTGAGTGTAGAGGAGAACACTAAACTTAAAGAAAAGATCAAAGTGCTCAAGAAGAAGCTTGAGGACCAAAGTAGGTCAACAACAGAGCAAAAGAAGGAATATGATGAGGATCTCAGAAAACTGAAGCTAGCCGCCGAGAAAACAAGCTCAGACATGGAAACCAGAACTCGCATGGAGGAGAATGTAAAAGCACTTGAGGAGAAGATAAGAAGGCTCGAGAAGATCATCGAGGACCAAAATAACCAAAAGACAGAGGGATGGAGCGATTGTAGGGAAATCAATGAACAGAGAACAAAGTCACCTATGGAGGAGCAGCATCGACTTGAGGAGGAAATAAGTCCTCTGAAAGCGGAATTGAATGGCTTACTGACGAGGACAACAGCCACCCCGGCGGACAGTAGGCTTGATTTATCTGAACTAATGAGCAAAGCCATTGAATGCCTTAAGGAACGAAACGACACAGTATCAGCCTTGATGAAAGACTTGACGGAGCAAGAGTGCCACTTGCGAGAAGCAACAACACTGCAGCCCAAGGCGGATAGCGACACTACCTTTGACACTTGGGCCCGATCCGCTGGTGGAAGCACCGTTGACGCATCAGAGGGAACAAAGACCCTGAAAGAGAGCCTGAGTGGTTTAAAAAAAGATCGCGACAATTTTTCGGGAAAGCTAAAGGCCCAATACAAGTCTAACGAAGCGTTGACAAAGAGCAATATATCTTTGCGCGAAGATGTACAAAACGCTAAAGACGAGCAAGACAGATTGAGAAAAAGGATTAAGGTCCTGGAACTGAGCCTGGAGAAAGATAGGGAGAGTTCGGAATCACACATCCGGCTCATCCAGGAGAAGCATGATCTCGCAACCAAAGAGCTAGAGCAAGCAGCCACCGAAAAGAAAGAAAGGGAGCTGAAAAGTCACCAAGAACAACAAGAGAAAATAGAGAGGCTCCGAAAGAAACTAGAATCCGAGAGGGCCGCTAAGCAGGAGAAAGAACGAGAAGTTAAGAATCAACAGGATCAACAAGAGAGAATAGAAAGTCTCCGAAAGGAACTAGAATCCGAGAGGGCCGCCAAGCAAAATAAAGAATCGGATATTGAGCAGCTTCGGAAAGACTTGGCTAGGCGGGAAAAACGTGTGAAAGAGCTGTGGGGACTACTTGACCAAGCCCGAGACGTTGATGATCCGGAAACAATCAGACAACGACAATTAAATATTGCGCAATTGGAACAAGGTCTAAAATCTATCGAAAGACAAGGGGGAAATAGCGAAATTACCTTTCCAAGCATGATCGATAATGCTGCCAAGGCCAACCCTACAGAAACAAAGCAGGTTAGCTTTCTTGAGACAACGGCACCCCAATTGCCTGTGACTCCAGACAGCTTCTCTGATTGGGCCTCCAATGAAAGCTCGCACGATGCCCAGCAAAGGCCAGGTCAACCGCTGGCCAACGGTAAAATTGAGAAGCGTTCAGACGGGAGAATCAGCCGACGGAACACGGAGAAGCCGCGACCCGATTCATCAACTTTCAAGCATTCATCGCTGTGCTTTGAGCCGCAGAATCCTTGTCCCATCACTCATTTTGAAGTGATCAATCAAATAGAACAACTCTCGGCAAAGTTTGGAGATTGTTTATTAAGACAAGATCAAATGTTATCAAAATTCCAACGTTCACTTGTGAAACAAACTTGGCCAGGTGCAAAATCGGCATTGAGTCAGAAGCAAATGTTACAGTCCGAGTGTTCAGACACGAAAGAGACTCGGACGCCCACAAAGTCCGCATCGAGACAAAAAAGAACTTCACCACAACCCGATGAATCAGGAGTCGAAGAGAGTCCACCGAGAAAACGTCCAAGACCTGCACAGAAGAGAGCGTCATCACAAACTCGGAGTACAAGTAAGAGGTTGACAAACAGCTTAGAGAACTCGGACTTTAATGAGTATGCCCAGACAAGTAAAAGGGAAGTAAAGAAAACACAACGAGACACGACAGCATGTAAGAAACGCAATCTTCGAGGGGGGGTTCAAAAAGATAATCTCGTATTGGACGGCGAGGAATGGCAAATTATCGGAGTGGAAATCCCCAAACCGAACAAGGTCCACTTACGAAAGAATGCACAGAAGCATCCACTACCAGCCTGCACTATCACTCTACTCCAGATACTGGCCATTGGAACTGAATCAACGTCTTCTCAAAATACATCAGCTCTAAAATCATATTTTCAAAGGCATAAATTGCCTCTAAAAGCCCCACTTACTGTTTCAAATATTACACCGATTGACAAGAGACCCCGGGCATTCATAGTTTCTTTTGACCCTCTCGCGAAAAGAGAAGAAGAGGAGATGACAGCTAGCCGGTTGTTTTTATGGGGGTACGAGGTTGCACGCCAGATGGGAGATAAGTATATTGCCGCTTACCAAGAAACAAGAGCGGATGAAATCGCCCGAGTGTGGGGGAAGATCCGTGACACAGCTTGAGGCACTATGTATCATGCTCCATGCTCTCTCAACGGCAAGGTGCTTCCACATTAAAAAAGAACACAGATCAGCTTGAAGTACATGTGGTAATAGAGTGGCCTAGCCGGGAGTTTTTCGTTTCTCACCAGCATTGACTTTTGTAGCATCCAGTTGATAGTGTGTTTGTTAGCGCATTTGTACATAATCAAAACTCCGGTGTGTCTCTATTGCGTAGTGCTCTTGCATTCAAAAGTACATAACTTGATATAAACATCTTAATATCTCCTTGCATTCGAATCTCGCTTCTTAGATCCTTTAACAGTTCCCCAACCAATCTTCTAGTAAGATGGTCCGTCAGTGTATCCAATTCTTTTCGCACTCCGACAAACAAGTCAGGCTGTTTTTATACGCACCGGAACCCATTCTAGAGCGTCTGGAGAAGCTCACATGTTGGTTAACTGGATTTGAAACCCACAATTTACCACTTCCTCTACGAGAGCTTGACGAAAGCTCTCTAGACATTGTGTGCTGCGGCAATACCAACTCGGCCAAATTGATGAAGTTGGACGCCAGTCCCGGAGAGTTTAATGACGATGCGTTCACTCTCATGGCAACGGTCTACTTCTGCGGACAAGGCTTGATGTGTCAAAAGCTAAAATTTCCGCTTTCCGATCACATGTTCCAAGACGCAGCCGCAACAGACGGATCTACAATGGTGCCGATGTCTCGTTTCTCCTGTCTTAACTCGGAACAGGAGGATGGGGGGCGTTGATTGCAAGAGCGAGTCCACGCGATCTTGAAGGATGTGAGATGGTTTAGATTTGTCATATCTGCTTCGGGGTTTTTGCTGACTTGTCATTTTTTTACTTCTATGTGCTTAAAATGGATTTCTGTCAGCAAAATAGTCAGCTCAGTAGTATCAGCGATTAAGCACAGCAACCTAACTCGAGTTGAATTAACACCGATGCACGAAACAAACTGAGGGTTCCAATTGCAACTATGACTTAACAGCACGAGCTTCTACGTTATGATGCAAACTTCGCCATCTCCCATTCATATCCCCAGTTATCAAGTGGTTTTCTGGGCGATGTAGTTACTGTGAGCGACAGCAGGAAGATTCGTTGTAATAAAGGCATAACCGCCTATGGCCCTGTCACATCAGTGAAGCACGACGATACGAAGTAACTATACTTTACGTATCGTCACAAGGCTATGGATATGTGAGGATTATACGGTCCAGGCCACGGCGCTTAACTCAGTCTATCCTGAGTGTGAGTAACATCGGTCTTGTTGGAGACCGCGAAAGGATTAGATCAGCTGCAGAGAAACTGCCCCGAGACTGCAAGGCCTGGCGCCAAGCTAACAGATAACAAATGAAACAGACTGACAATTGAATAGGTGTGTGCCATTCGCTCAAGTCGCAGGCCTCCTATAATAGCGTCAAGGGTTAGCGTGACCAGAATACGTGATTGACTCACCTAGCGACGGCACATAAAGATGCCACCGCCGGCAAAGTCGACCTTCACAACAGCATGGACTTTGTATTGATCTGGCTGTTAGTCTTATTTACCAACCTCGTTTTAGGTTTGTCATTATCTCGACTCTATCCCTTGCGGCAGTTCGTGGACAAAATTGCCCTCCCGCGACCCGCGACCGTAGTCGATGAGTCGGCCAAGCATACGACATGGCCGCACACGTACAAGCCATCAGAATGGTTGATCTTTGGTCAACGAAAGGGACAGGCCTACCTCACAATGCTGCTATCAGACGATGCGGACTATTCTGGTTTCGCGCCACCAAGAGTGACACGACTACTCATCTCTTCAGTCATCATTTGTCAAAACCTTATAGCCATAGCTCAGTCGAACAAGAGTGAAAGGCCCGTTTGCAGCATGAGTATCCGGACTGGACAGCTGGCGGTAATCAATATGATACCATTATTAATTTCAGTCGCCCCCGACATCATCTTAGTTCACTTGCTAAAACACAGTAGACAACAAGTGCTGTGGATCCATGCCTTGTATAGTTGGCTGATCTGGTACGAAACCGTGCTACACGTTGCCTTGTCACTGTTCGCGACATCACAATTGAGTGAGAGAACTGCATTCAATGTTTTACTGGTTCTGGCGTTCGTGGCTAATCGAGATCGTTAGACACATGGACCGACTTCACACTCACATTTATGGGCTTCCTTGTAGGTATAAAATATGACGAGGGAAAACAAGAGCTAACGTTAACTTCCAGGCTTGCTTGGGTTTGTGTTCCCTGGTCGTACAGGCCGGGGTTGTGAAGCCCGTAATGGCTAAGACCACGAGACACCACGACGCGCTGGGTGCTGCGATGATTGCATTGTGCACTCTACACTTCATTGGTTCTAAGACATTGGTAATAATTGGTTTGAGCACCCTCATATTGGCACTATGGATCATCGCGTCTGGTAAGCGGTTCACGCACCCGCAGTCTATCCAGCCGTTGAATTATTTGCAACATCGACAAAGCCAGTGGCCGATCCCTGGAACAAAAAATAAAATCGGGTGGCTAAGGATTGGTCTCAAGGTGCAGAATAATCAATCGAGTGTTTATTTCAAGATCAACGGCAGTCCAGTTCGAGCCGCGTGGACCGAGGTAGACAAAGACTCGGATGAGACTTGTAAAGCTGTATTATTGATACCTCCTGAAGAAAAGATGGAAGTGTTGAAATGCGAAGGTCCATTCCTCACTCCCATTTCACCTTATGCGTACGGTCCGGAGCAACTGGACATAATTGCGACAGACAGCGGCATCTTTGAGGGTTATTCCTGCTTTCGGTGGAGATGCAGGATGTTAAATCCCGAAAAGAACATAACAAACTTAGCTTGGTTCAGCGAGGACCTGGAGTTCTTGGCGTTGTTTCATCAGCATCTTGAGACAGTTGCTAATTCTTTCACTGTCACAATCATCTACTACATCGACCTATACGGAAAGAGTAAAGAAGAGGGCGACCAAATTACGGCGGAGGCCAAAAGAGTAATAAACAAAATACCTCATACTGGTTCGCAAATCTTTCTCCAAATTGGGTCCCTACCCTACATACTGAGACAAAATCTGAAGTACAATCGCTACCAATATAGTCAGTTCACCCTGCCCCAAGACATCTTCTTTTGCTTCTTTGCTTTCTATCCCTGCCAACATTTCTGCCTATCATACCATATCGCTGCTCTTTTCAAACTCACAGCTCAAGCTAACTCGACTGTCTCAATTGCAGTGGTTGGAGAAAGCCTACGGTCGTATCGAGAGAAGCCGATCTGCGTTGATTCTTCGGTGTGCATCAGTACATGAAGGATCCGATGGCATTGGACCAGGTACTTGGCTGTGTTCCATCTCGTTCACGAAGATTGGCGTTGAATCGCGTGGCACTGACTCCCTGCTTACGCAGATGTTGTTATTGTATTAAGTCACACTAGATAGCATTGATATTGCGCCTTGACTCAACCCATTTCATAATGAACTCTATCACTTCGCCACAGACTAGTCTAAGTATTGTACCGACTGTATCACTCAGGATTCATGTCTTTGTCTGTAGTCGTGCGTACTAAAACTTGCACTTTCCCTATGCTGTGAGTCTTGAAATCCGGACCGGATCATGGTTAATCCGATCCATCCATGTTATTCTTCTCGTGTCACACTCGTTCCTGTGAGTTCTTCAACTCAACCATTCAATGCTTCACATATTACATCTCAACAGTGCGAAGGCTGCAGATATCGTAGTCACCAATCACTCGACAAATTGGTCACGAGTCACGACCAGTGGCTCGGTGGTTAGGTACTCCAACGCGGCGTGATGCGACATCCCGTCGCCTTGCTGTGAGTATGTAACAATTGTATCGTACAAGATGATGTGGCCACAGGCAACAGTTTGACAGACTCATTACGTACATGCTACTCCTCTTGACGAGGGATGCCAGATAGGGCAAAGCGCGTTTTACTCATAAGGTTCGTGATGTTACGTTGGTTACAGTGGCGTAGATCTCGACGATCTGATAGGTTGTAAGCCGCGAACACTTGCGACATATCCACACACACCTTCACTCCGTAACTCAGATGATGATTCTATGACGCTCTTGTTGTGCGGGGTATAGCCACGTCTAGAAGTACGTTGGGAAATTTGACAACGAAGGAGAGGAAGACCCGGAATATTAATACAAGACTGCAACAGGTAAGATCCATCACCCACAAGAGTTATTCCCAGTACACTTTACATTCGCCCGCCGCACTCGTCCTTTCATCTTCTTCTCTTTTCTCAATCAGTGATAACCCAGCAAAGCCACCAAGACCGACGTGCAGTTTGCAGCTGAGACTGTGACACGCGCTGGAGACTCGTTCTCCGGTATGTAGTCTGTCGACGCGGCAACGCTTCACATTTGTCGATGGAGATTATTGTCGGGTTACGCCACCATCAAGCTCCAGGTTCACTAAGACATCGCCCAAGACGACGTTTTTTTTTGCGGATCCAAGCGATGCTGCTGTTCTTATCGCACTCTCTAACAGACCTACTCTACACCTTCAAAGTTCCCTCACAATCCGTCCCGCTACACACAATGTTCATGCTGGCTGGCCCGGTGAACATATATCGTCACGGCATACAGCTCAGGCCGGCCGGATGGGCCTGTATGCTGGTGGGAGCCGATATGAAGTAGTACTTCTCCTCCCCATGACTCTTACTTTATCACCTTACCCGCCCTTCCATTTCAACTGCTTTGCACTTCAAACACTTGGCTTCACTGCACCACAACATCCTCCCCCACTCAGCATCGTCGACACTCTTCCTGGCATGGTCACTCCCTGTGACCAGTCATTGTCTTGCTGAAATCTGGCCGTCAAGGGTCAACTCGACGCTGCTGTCCACAACGGCGAATCATCCAAGTTTGTCGTTGTGAGAGAGAAGTTCAAAGTCTCGGCATATGTCCAGCGCCACCTCAATTTCGTCCGTCTTTGTTCCCTCGATCCTGCGTCGACCGCCCTCCTGCCATTATCCATATCGATGTAAAGATGGAGGGCATGTTCCTACCCACATACTACTCTCAGCATCCAGAAGATCCACTACCCGGGGTAAGCACGAGGATGTTAATCTTTTCCCCAAGGACCAGCTGCTTACTTCTATGCAGGATGCTTCTTAGTTTCGTCAGCGGTGGCCGAGAGTAGCAACTTACTCAAGCTTGCTCTTTCGACACTGGATTGGCGGGTGCCGGCCCAGTCGCTTCGCTGAGGCCGAAATTCCGCTTTCACTACGACTAAAAGGCTCGTGGCCATGCTGGTCCGCAACATTTGCTCGCAGTAAATGAGTCCGGCAGTCATCGTTCGTCCTCAAGCTAAGCTGTTCCGCCGATACTTAGCGCACCGAACTAACAGTAGTTTTCAGATGTCACCCAAAACAACAGCGTTTGACCTGCTGTTTGAATTCATCAAAGAGCGAGCCATTTCCATCATGGAAAGAACACAGTTTCTTGGAGACCTCTCCCCATTCTAGCACAGTTACCATGACCAACTGAAAGACTCCGGTCTGATGCGTTTCCTTCGGTCATATTGGTTCTCGCTGGCTAAAAAGAATGCGCTGCTGCCTTGTAAGATCTCCCTTCAATTCTGATCAAGAATATTTTCACGTCTTGGTCAACTAAAATTTATGAATAGCTATGCCGGTGCCGACGGGAATAATGGTAATACAAAGTTTATTCGAAGCATGATTACCAATTCGACTACTATTAACTCGCACGTCGTCGTGTTAGATACGCCAGTTCAAAAACCACGCTCCAGGCGGCGAACGACGCTCGCTTGTCTTACCGCTCCGCCAGACCAACTGGCCGGTCTGTGTGCGAATATCGGCGTACACTGGCGTCTTCATCTTGGATGGGAATTTTTTATCAACATCAAGTGTCTTGTTTCGCGGTCCTAAATGGACTCCTTTGTCATTGGTCACATTCCCTGCTCATCTCATGTCTGTCATTTCCCGCATCGTACTTTGTCGATGCCTCTCCGTTGCTTTTTGTTTACCTCTTATTTTCATGGGATCTGGAGTTTTGGCGTTACTACAACCTTTTTATTCTTCTCCATCAGGTTTGTTTACTGAGCCTTGTGTCTGGGATCGAAACCATGTAAAATTGGTTTCTTTTACTTGTACTCTTGGCTCATGGTCTGACATCTGATGGTAACATCTAGGCACACCGGCTTTTTGATCAAAACTGTTCCTACTGTTCGAATTGGGGGCTTGTATTGATGGTTATCACGTCATCACTGCGTGATAGCGATAATCCAGTGGGTACTGGGGGCTATGGCAACACAGTTTTCAAGCTGATCTGATGATCAGTATTGGCAACGGGGGCTCTACAAACCACTGCTATGCTTGCTGCAGACTAATAAGTTCTGGCAACTGGCAACTATCACCACCTTGAGCGGTCTGTATCGTCAAGGTTGGCGTGCCCAAACCTCGAACAATGACAAGCCTATTGCGCCGGGGATAATGATAAAGAAATCTTGATGGCTTAGGGACGCCTAACATTCTGGATCTTCTGCATCATCATGCTGAGAATAGGTGTATGGGTGACGACGGTCATCCAGCACCTTGGTGGTTCTTATCATTGATCTGAACCACTATTAGCGAGAACGGGGACGCCTGCGTTCGCTTCAAACTCTCAGGGTTAGCACTGGTGCGCATTAGGCACAATGTCCAAATGGCAACTGAGAACTATGGCGATGCTTTTGAGCAAAATTATGAGGGCTTTGATGGGTATGGGTGAGCGACAGTAGTCGCATTATTCGTGGGTGACGTGGGCTCCTTTGAAGCCCCTTGGCGGTGTGGTGACCGCTTGGGCATGCCTGATTGCAAGGGAGCTGGGTTCGAAACCCAGAGGGGGCATTTCTTCACACACCAATAAGACTGCGAGTGCGAGATACGATATATGTGGGCGTTGGTGGTTTATTCTGCAGCATCCATCATTGGGCTGCCTTTCTGAAGCATCTACTCTAAGCGATCGCCTTCGGAGGTGCTGGCGCCTCTGTTGGGACGTTATAACGATTGATATTCTTCGAGGCTTTATGGAATGGGTTTGGGGACAAATGAGTGCGTGAGATAAGATAGTGACCGGGTCGGAGAAGGGATTGGGGAATGGGGATAGAAACTGAGTTGGTTGTTTGTATGCAGCCTGGAAATTCACCTTGAGTCTGCTGGTCTATGGTTCTTCCTTCTGGGAATTACTAAAGAACTATGTATCATGCCCCATGCTCTCCCAAAGGCAAGGTGCTTCCACAATAAAAAAGAACATAGTTTTCTTCCTAGTTTAAACATTATAACTCAATGCTCACACATTAACCTAATTATAAGCTCCTTACGGTGTACTTCGCACATTGTTTTATCTACAGGGGCTTGGATATAGGCTGCAAGTTTGCACTCCATCTGACAGCAGAATGCAGGTACATCCAAGACAATAATAATGACTAAACTTGGAGTCTCTGCCTCAACTTCAGCATGGAACCTCGTATTAATCTGGACTACACATTTAGAAAAATCTCACTGTTAGACCAAGTGAGGAAATTTACAGATTACCACACTGATGTATAGCAGGCCCTCAAATGCTACTTAATAAGTTCGAAAGATAACAAGTTGTAACTTTAAATAGAGATAAGGGGCTTAGTCCGCAGCTGACCCTAAATAAGTAGCTGTGGAATAGCGATGGTGTGATGACTATGCCGATTGCTTGTGGCAAGCCAATAGATGGAGTGGTAAGTCGTGAAGTAGTGATTGAAAAAGAAAAAGACTTTGTTAACGCCCGGTGTAGTGTCTCCGTTCCATACGCTATTTTGGGTCAGCAGGTACGCGAGGCCGGCTCATCTCGACTTCGTCGTTACTATCGTGACAAGTATAATTTACTTCGATCGTTCCTTGCTTCTCATTCTTATCCAGCTGACGGGTCACGCTACCACAATGGAGTCCCTCCAAGATTTGATTACCTGGGCGAAGAATGAGGGCATTCTTCTCAATGGTATTACACCTCACAAATCTCTTATGCTTGGCATGGGCTTTGTTTCTACACGAGAGTTAAAGGTGCGTAGTATATGTGTGCTTTCAACTGTTCTGGTTTCCCTCGATTAATTCCAGGAGTACTAAAACGCCTGACAGGTAGGGGAGACTGTTCTCGAGGTTCCTTTTGAACTCGCGCATGGTGCGTCAAGTATCGACCAATTATTTGGGGATTGTACACCTCAGTGCCAGCTTACCATTGAAGTCGTGGTCAATCTGCACAAAAGAAAGAAAATGAATTGGTGTTTTCTCAACGAGCTTCCTCGTGAGCTTGGTTTCAATCACCCAGTGTTATGGCCGGGAGATGATGCGGTCCTGTTACCCAGACAGGTGCAACACCATTTCCTAGACCTTCATGACAGGTTTAAACGTGATTGGATTGACGCCAAAAATGCGTTGCGTCGGGCGAAAAAAGCCCCTCCAGAACTGATAGTGTTGAAGGTGGAGGACTTTGCCAGTGCTTGGACCATTGTTGAGACACGACAATTCATCGATTTTCCGGGAGAGAACGCAAGATCAAAACAAGCATATGAAAGGGCAGCTATGATACCATTGGTGGAATTGTTCAATCACTCTTCTAAAGGATGTCGGCTCGTGCGCCTGGATAATAAGTTCACAATTATAACTACACGCGCTCATAAGGCTGACGAAGAAGTCTCTCTGTCTTATGGTCATCACGATAACGACCTGTTATTGGTCGAATATGGCTTTGTTGTGGATGATGCGAATGACCATGTCGCGCTCGACGATTACATCATAACGAAACTAGAACAACGAATGAAAACTCAACTGATAGACAATGATCTACTTCGGCCGGACCATCAGACGAATCGGGAACCGAACTATAAGCTTTTTAACAACAAGCCAATTAGTCCTAAAATCTTGTCTGTTCTCTTACTCTTGAACAACATACGCAAGGACTGGATGGTTGATTCTGCCGAAGAAGCTGAAGTGATATTGCGCGAAAAGCCGGTCAAAGAAGCCGTGGTAAACTTCCTTCAAATTGAAGTTAAGGAGCAGATGAGTGTTCGCATTGACGACCTTAAGAAAAGATATCCGTTGATGAAACAACGATGGAAACAGCTTAAAGCCATTATTGATAACCACTTGGATAGAATAGCATCGCCAGTAATACCTCAGAAAGCCCACAGACATTAAATTGAGTTAAGATTGTTCAGACTGATATCTGGACAGATCATATGTAATCACTGGTCTATTTCCGTCGTAATCGTTATGCGGTCACTCTCCCAAGCAGCATTTTCACACCCATTAGACTTGAATTGATCATTGACATTTTTAGTGTACACCTATTATTAGCCCCCAGCAACCATGTCTAGCAGCTCAACACTACATAAGAATGTCCACTTTCTTCTTCTCACCACAGTGTACCACGTCATGAGAGCCAGCACTTCCATTGACCTTTGGGCTAGCTCGATCTTGACTGTTCTATCCTTAGTGACCACTGTCACCAGTAACTCATGCTCTATCTCAGGAACAAAAACTGCCGGAATCTTTCCGCATGAGCAGTACTCAAGCTCCGCCGGCGTTATTGGTTGCAAGATCAATACCAAGCGGGTTGCTTACTGGCCAGCTCCGGTCAGCTGCGACGATATATGCCTCAAGATATCGAATAATGGCCGATCTTTGCACATTCTCCGCATCGATGAATCTAAAGGATCCTATGATATCTCATACGACGCCTGGAACTACCTTTCCTTTGGGAAATTTGCTACTGAAGCACCGATGACAGGGGGTGAAGTGCCGATGCAGTACGAAAGTGCTCGTCCCACTGACTGTTTGAACCTACTTGAAACCGGAAAGCTACCGTTGAGTGCGGCCAACAGCATGAACTATCTAGCTTCGTGCCTTACTAACCAGCCTGACAGCTGGGTAGCACAGAATCATGTTTTGTACAACATTTTCGACCCCGTATGCAAATTTGGCGTTGATGAGGAGTGTCGACTTGATCTGGCCGTTAGCAACCAGCCGCAGTGCCCTAGTATGCTGGGGATAAAGTCACCCCTCAACCTCACAGTTGAAAACGTTATTTACGGTACTGGTGAGGAGCAAGACGCACCCTAAGTAATTGAGAGGCTCCCACTAGACTCATGTGTGACTACGGACATTAGCGCAGAAAACCTCTAACCAGACAAGGCAGACCGTACCTCAGGCCTCAGTGGCATACTTATCAGTCATACGTCTCCCACAAAAATGAACCTTGACTTCGTCTGTCACTCGCTGCAGTAGTGGGGCGCTTTCGGGAGGACGCAGGTGACCCCTTGTTAGTTTGAAGTGGCACCCTGTTCGACGTTTATCGACGTTTTTTGGGTCAAGTTAGTTAGTGAATCTTTCTTCTGTTTAGGTGTACCACTGTCAGCTGTTTCGCCACCGCGTGGCATTGCATATAATGATGTAACTTCTATATCACGGTTGTCGTCATCTGATAACGTTCTACGCGAGAGGTGAGATACCATCACTTTGTCTATCAGCAGGGGGTGTCCTTGCGTCCATGAAAAAGAGAGCATCGTACCTGGAACGAATTGTTTGCAAAGGTAAGTGAAGTTCAATCACAGCAGCCCCATCCATAATTAGCGGTAAGGAATATCGGGACACTGCGGGTTATTACATTATAACAGGTGCGGGATAACGGTGTTAGATATACACATGGTTTTCATTTAAGTGCCACGCAGAATTCTCGATTTCCTCAAGATCTTTTCCACCCTGCCTTTCCGATACTTTCAGCAGCAACATCGGAACTCAACTTCCAGTTACATGATTTCCAATTGATCACTCCCTAGCATAGAAGCTGTTTACCTCGGCCTTTTTTTAACCGTTGACATGCGAATGTAGTTTCAAGAGATAGACAAGCGTGGCATTGCTCTTCTTTCTAGTAGCAGCTAAGAAATTCTAAATATAACTAGCTTGCACGATGTTTGATAGCGAGGCTGTTGGGATGAAAATCTGGCCGATTCTGTTAGAACTTACGACTATAGTTGCTGACACGCCGGACGTGCATCCCACTAAGGTACGCACAACAAGCTATTGGCTTGAAGCTATCTGCAATGATAATCTTTTCTGCGGTTTTTCGTGTAAAGATTTTCTAAGTGGTTGATATTCAAAGCAGAGATGCGAGAACCTTGCACAGAGATAAAATATTTTGGCATTCTATAAGTGTGTCTTTTGAGGTTCATACACTATGAAAAAGGTTACTGACTACAAACTTATAGTGAAGCGGAAAACTATGAATGACCAAGGTTCTGCCGCGGCAGGTCCGGTGCTTTGGAAAACGTCATGTATTGACGAAGGCCCATTTTTCGTCGTGAGGAAAGAAAGCGCTTTACACCAAAAGAGCTACGAAATCATATTCAATGCAAATGCGCTAGCCTTCCACGCTATCCAACGTCGGTTGACCGATTTCGGCTGGGAACTTGGTTACGAGACGATGGGCGAAATAGAATCGCCCGTCTTCCTTGAACGACAATGTATCTATGTGCCGACACATCTCTCCGATCAATATCCGGCCATTATGAACACATTGAAAAGATATATAGGTGTTCCGAACTATAGTCAGCGGAGCTGGGAGAGTTTTGGTGGTAGTGAGAGTTGTTAAGGCAAAGGAGGACCCTGGACCAAGCCAGAATTGAGGGCCATTCCCCATGACTTTGAACTCGCATGGGGTGGGGCCCTAATCTACTAAAGCCTCCATCGACTGTTCGTCGGCCTCTTTGTCAAACGTGTGAGCAGCGTGAGCCAGACCTCAAATTCGAGGCCGAGTGAGCCAACGCAACGAGCTGATAGGCGATGAAGGAAGCGCTCTTACAAACGGGCTGTGCATCCGTGAGGATCACTGCAACCTACATGGAAAATGTTGTAGCACAATAAATTTAACTGGCGATTTACACTTCCAAATTTTGTTAGAATTTAATCGAGGACTCCCTGTTATTTCACAAATCACGATGATCCATCCTTCTGGATAGCCGGAACACAACCCGGCAACATCACGTCATATCTACCTTCAAGTTATTCCCAGTTAGTTCACATCGCCTGATGATCAATAAAGGGTCCAAGATCTCTGGCTGCTGGAGCATGCGCGTTTATGATAAAACTACACCGACGTCCTTCAAGCCCAGCGATTGTGAATATTGCGTCTTGACACATCAGCCTTTCATTCGCTTGGTAGCCCTTGCGCAGAAAATCCAGTTATTGTGCCTATTTGGATTTAAGCACATAGGCACAGGCAATCTTCAACCTTTTGACCTTAGACCAATACCTTTTCGCCGCATCCGAAAAACAATCATTCATGTGCCATCTATCAGCGCCCTGGGAAACAAGAGACCGAAATGTCAAACGAGGCAAGAACCTGTCTCTTCTCCGACTTACCAGTGGAAGTCTTAGACATGATAATAGACAATGTTGAGTACCCCCCTTAAAATACAGACGGTCATTGCCCCTTGGCGATTATGAATGCTAGGGAAATGGGCCTATGCCTCCCCGCATATTTCGGTTACTTACGATGCCAGGTCACCGTCGCTAAAGACCTTAAATCCCTGACTGAAGTGTCCAGAGATATTCGAGCAGTTGCTTCACCAAAATTCTGGCATTCAGTCGAGATAAGACCACAGGGGGGACCTGAACAACGAAATATGCTTCACAGCTTGCCATCTTTTGAACCCTCAAAATCCTCTTTGAGCTTGATCAAGCAGCTTCACTTTCGAGCCAATTTCGACTTTCACAGATTGCACAGGTGCCCTCACTTCTGCGAGGACGACTTTGACGAAATGTATCAAGAGCCTGAGAATCAAGATGACTCTAGCTCATGCTACGATGGGTCGTTTGACTCCGCCCAAGATCCAGATTGTCGAACTCGAAGTTTTGATTACCTTGCCGATGCTGCTGAGATGATACTCGGCGCCTTCGCCAATAACCAGCTTGCAGCTTTTAGGTATGGTCTGCTCCGAGAACTGTGACTTCCTTGAATCGAGCTCTAACAGCAACACATATGTAGCTGGGACATGGGAACCTGCATACCAGAGGGAGTTCTGGGTACTCACGGAATCATCAACATGAGACAAGGAGCACTCGAAACCTTGAACCTGACGACAGACTGGCAATGTTACCGAGACGATGCTTTCTGGCCTAGCTCCGCTTGCTGTCAACGTTCCGTCATCAGTCTACATGGGTTGAGAAATCTCAAAAGATTTTGCTGGAGAGCACCTCACGAAGAAGATCTGTACACCTTGTCTTCTGTCATCGGCACTAACAGACACCATTTGGAATCGCTCGAGCTAGACTTTATCGACTGGGACTGCTCTGTGGGTCGCCCATATCGTTACGAAGGGAGAACACCCAGTGCTTGCCCTCTTCTGGGCGATATTCTCCATCTTGATCTTACCCACGCAACGCCTCTCTTCCCCAATTTGAGGGAGCTGTCCCTGTCCGAGGCCGCCATTGGACCTCCTTTGGCTCAGGCAATCGATTTCAATAATCTGATATGCCTAAAGCTGCGTGGATGCCAAGGCTGGTGTGATTTCTTGAGAGAGATAACAGCTTTACAGATAACACCAAAGATCACGTCGTTTGAGTTACTTGCCCCGAGAGACTACCGCATAGATGTTCAAGAACGAAGTCAGGTCGTTGCTCAATTTCTCCGGTCTTTTAGTGGGCTCCAGGAGCTTTACCTGCTTATTTCTCATCCCTGGTTTCCGAATTGGGACTTTTGGACCGCCGTCACAGAACATGTGCATACACTGCGCCAGTGTGTTTTTGATGGACTTTGGGAACGTACTCCAGAACATCGTGGAGCCGAGGTTCCTTATCTAACTGAGCCAAACATGTGCCCACCGTTGAACTCGCTAGGCGTACTAGACCTCGAGTGCGTCGGCCTAATTAACGAACCCAGTTGCTTGGTAAGGGAGGCCTAGTCGAGCCCTCAAACCCATAGGTTTCGGCTTTGTGGTCAAAGGCTTTCCAGTGCTGATATTCATTTTCTATCAATAGAGGGCTATACTCTCTCCGTTCACGTCAAAGGCATGTCTCAAAGTCATTCACATTCGTCAAGGCTATGTTCTGCCCTGGCGTGATCAAGTCTGGATTTGGGAAAAGGCTAAACCCTCGGGAAACCAAGCTGACAGGAGGGAGTCAAACACACTTCTACGCCAGATCAGATTCACGCATTATTGCTGTGATGAGGAGCTGTTTCGACTGCGAGAAGATTTTTGCTGTCTTGTCGAGTGGGCGTTTGGTTCCCAGGGAATATCATCTCTTCGGACGATCGCGATAGGTGACTACTCGCCAGCTTTCGACCAGGTGGATAGCCAATTATTCATCCAGCGCAATTCAACAGGCGGTTTTGGTATCATCCGTAAGGCATCTGAGAAGTGGAGTTATGCTCTAGAAGAGCACTTGTCATTCCTGCAATCGTGTCCTAAAATCAGATTGTTATAACTCTACCACTCTTCAACCATAATATACCTAACTTGGTACTGAAAGCAGTGTTCTCCCCTAGGATTAAGTGGATAAATTCTAAAGCCGTGCGACTAAAGTAACATTGACTTTCATCACGTATCGTGCGTTCAGCTCGCATGCACGTGAGAGACAAGGAGTATATTTTCAGCCCATTCTCCCTTATTTGAGGTGAAATTCATCTCGAGTTCCTCTCCTGTTCCTCAAACCTAGCCTCCGTGCTCTTCGCTTAATATTTCTACCTCTCTAGGACAGTATTTTTGCGTCGTTCTCAGGCCGCTCCAAGTTCCCGACTTGATATTCTACTACCATGCCTTCTGAACCCTGCTTTGGAACGTGTCTGGCAATATATTATGGGAGAAAGCCCGCAGACATCTATAGCTTCATCGAAGAGCTGCCTGACTCTCGAGGCCGTCTTATGCAGTGCCACAGGAACAGAGAGTTGGTAGTGGCCCGGAAAAGTGTCTCAGCGGAATTCTTGGATATCTTTCGTCTAAGACACGAGGGAATTGCCTCGATTCATTGCGTCTTTGACAGCGTCCTTGATAAAATCCTTATCCAAGAATACTTGGAACTTAACCTGCTGCAGCTGCGCCCACTAACCGAGGTTGAACTAGCCAGTTCACTATCACAGGTACGAGACGATCATTCATCGGGAAAGCCCAGACTCTTCCGAATAATGCGACCGACCTTTCAATATATTTACATAAACTAACCTGGGTCGGCGGTTCAGTGCTGTACTAACGTCAACTACTTAGGTTATTGGTGCGTTTGGTTATCTCGCTCGGTCGTGCCCACGCTTGTCGATTGAAGAGGTACGAATCTCTCTATCAGGCAGGGTGAAGCTAGGTATGCTCAACCGCGTCCTCTTTTTTTTTATATGATTTCGTTGTTCTTTATCTCATATAAGTTATCTTACCAGTCCAGCAGTCATTGATTTTGGCTTTGGGTCTCTACATTCGAGGCCCACCACTGCTGAACACTGGTGCCAACAGTTTTCCGACTTGATGGAAGCCTTGAAACCTGGTAAAATCTCTTTTGCGGGTCATGAGTTCTATCAGTGCGCTACTCCAGATCAAATGCCTCCTTCGAATGTACGTGTAGAATGCGCCATCTCACGCAAGGCAAAGACGCACGCTAATTGGCGACTGACACAGCATATCTTTCTTCTCACTAGGTCCCGAGGTCCGCGAGGCCTACACCTAGCGGCAAGAAGGGCTTGTGGAATACTCCTAGCAAGCATGTCTGACAACACGCTAAGGCGAACAAGGAGTATCTGAGCTGCGCAGCCTAGATGTCACTAAGCAAATATAGCCCTAACTTCCTGTACTGACTAGTACGGGGGCCCCTTACTTTTGCGGTATTTGGCACAACGGTGTTTGCGACCCTAGATACTGGGATAAGGGAACAGTGATGGTACGCAGTATCTGTTATAACATTAGATCAGCCATCTCTCTTAGTTCTATTGTAGTGAGAAGGCTAGTAACTACAGGGTGCAAGGATCTGTAACGTTATTTGGTATACAACACTCACGGGATGTGGCGAATACCCAGTATAGTAATTTATCAGTGATACCTATGCTCTCTTTGGAGGCGCGGTGGTGGCGAGTACGGGTAGTTGCTCCACCTTTTAACAATACAGATCCTGGCACCCTGTAACATAACAGCCAAGGTGGCAAGTGATAATTTGTGCCACAGCCAGGTATTGAGTAGTACTATGAGGCGTCCAATGGCTAGTGATACGGCGAGCTGATTGCTGCACGAGACTTTCGCACTGTGTATGTGCTTGAAAGTATACCTACCGTGATGGATAAACATGATTTGTTTGGTGCATGGCATGAGGCCGGTTGTCTGCCTGTTAGAAACGTCAGTCGAGCCGCTAGCTCTGTTTGACGTGTACAGAAGAAGTAAGTAGAGCGTGACAGTTACCAGTTGATACCATTTACGTGGAGGTTCTTCACGTACATTGATAGGACTGCAGCGATGTCAAGCCATTCATTTGCCCATAAATACAAATACCGCTGCTCTATCAAGTCACATACCTTCAACCTACATCCATCTGCAGCTGAACCAAGCCTCCATTTTCGTCAATACACATCTATTATCCGCAGCTTCCTCTTAACCGCATCACGCAATTGATAGGCGCTTCATTTCGACTCTGCCCAGTCTACTAGCATGTCTTCTCACGCGATCGAACTCAGGACGACAAAAGATCCACTCCGGCTTGAGGCTTCAATGACCCCTGAGAGCATCCTTTTGACAGCCTTTGCCGCTGTTGCAGGTCTTCTGCTAGGCTACGAAGCCGGCAGTATTAACGGTGTCATTCGGTCCAAAGCTTTTATTGATGCTGTAGAAGGTAGCAATGCCTCAAGCCTCAGCGATGGAAATACCGCACTCGTCATATCTGTTCTATTTTGCGGCGCCTTCTTTGGCTCGATCACTGCTGGCTACTGTGCGGATCTAGGTGGTCGCCGGTGGACCATCATCTCCGGCTGTGCCATCTACTCCGCCGGGGTCGTGGTCCAAATGATGGTCGGTGTTGGAGGATGCAATGCTCTTGGTGCTATAGTAGCTGGCCGTATCCTTTCAGGGATTGGAATTGGAGCTATCTCGACTTGTACCATTCTCTATATGTCAGAAACTGTGAGTAAAAAGGCCTCTTCAGATATGGATTTATCAATGTGCCAACGCTGCTTCACACTCCATGCTTATGTACATCCGTTTACTAATAATCCACTCTCACCTCTAGTGCCCCTGCAAATTTCGCGGCGCTTGCATTGCTGGCTTCCAGTGGTGTATCGCTATTGGCTTCTTGGTTGCTTCTATCATCGTCTACGCCGTTGATGGGTACAGTGATGCTGCTGTCTATCGCATCCTTATCGGACTTCAGATTCTTTGGCCTTTTATCCTCGCGGTCGGACTCGTCTTCTTACCAGAGTCTCCTAGATACCTAGTACACAAGCATCAACTGAGTAGTGCACTCGAGTGCTTGGCCCGGCTACGCGGGTCTAGTCAGACCAGCAGTGAAGTTGAGTGTGAGCTGTCCGAATTTGTCATAGAAAGAATAGAGGTCCTGCCGGATGCTCCCAGCTTCAGTGACTGGGTACAAGAATGCGGCAGAACTCTATGCAAGAGGAGTGTGAGGAAGGTTCACCAAATTCGCCCTCATTCATTGTCTATCGGTATCATAACGCAGACAATGCGTGAATGGTATGTACTGCCCTCGAAATAATGTCCCTTAGATCTTGACCACAGATACTTCACTCTTTTGTTCACCAATCGGAGAGGATGTCGAATATTCTGAATGTCTGCTGATACTTGGTGAAACATACTAGGTCTGGTACTGCCTTTGTCTTGTATTTTACAACCCCCCTTCTTGAGTCCACCGACGTCGTCGATAATCCGCTACTTATTACCCTCATTCTGGCTATCGTCAACGTTTGCTCCACGCCTCTCTCAATGTGGACAATCGACTACTTTGGCCGACGCCAAGTTCTCATCATCGGTGCCTGCGGTATGCTCATCTCCAATTTCATCATCGCTATCATCGGCGTCACCGTTGGTATAGATGCGACGCATCAAGAGCAGATTCTGGGCATCAGTCACTGGGTGGCTGATAACAGATCAGCTATCAAGGCACAGATCGCCCTGATGGCCTTTTTAATCTTCTTCTACGCTTGCAGCTGGGGACCAGCCTCGTGGGTGGTTGTCGGCGAAGTGTTTCCCCCTGAAGCACGATCTCGTGGTGTAGGGTTCAGTATTGCTACGCAGTGGCTTTGGAGGCTCCTTATCACGGTCACTACCCCATTCGTGATTGGGAAAGACCACAGACATGGACAGTCCGCAATTTTCTTTTTATGGGGGAGCCTTGGCTTCGCAGGCATTGTCTGCGCTTATTTGTTTGTTCCTGAAGCGAGTGGTTTGACCCTCGAACAAGTGAGCTTAATGTTGCGGACCGAGGGTGCTGGAAGTTCCTCGACCTGGCAATCCGAAACGCTTGCCAGCAAATATAAGTACACCGATCGGCACCGCTTCTTCGAGCGTGAGAGATCGAATGAGAGGGAGAGTAGGGGTCGGGCTTCTGCCAATACCCCCGGTGGTACTCATAGATAGATTGTACCTATAGCTAACGAACGTCGAGTGTCGGGAAAGCGATCATTCTTTAGTCAAATGAAACGCCGGGGAGTAGATGGAGGATGATGGAGATCTAGTAAGAGATGCCGAAGATATCTGGAATGTTCTATTGTTTCTGCTTTTTTGCCACATATCGATGGAGTGGATTAATATAAGTGGAGGTGGAAAGCTATAAGAGAGAACGTGAATATACGATGAGTATAGTGTCAAAGTCCTCCAGCACGTACTTTCTATATTCGGTGCACCTTACTTCATGCATGTCGGCCTGAAGTCTACAACATCCAGATTATAATGATAGGTGCTCTTCAAAGGGGTAATATGCTATATTCAGCCATATGGCTCGCGGCAATGATTAGAGCTTATAAATACTCATCTGTTGTGACCTGGCGTCATTGTCTCTACTGACCACCAAGACTCTGACAGGTGCATCATACGGGGTGTGTTACACCAATTGGAAAAGTTTTGCAATAATGATCAGCAACAGGTGGATTACATTCAGAGAGCAGGGTAGCACGTTCACTACGGACGTCACACCGCTGCTGGCGGAGATTCTAGAAAGCTTGCATGGCAACCTAACCCCTAGATTGCTTCTTTTTATTGGAAAGCCGTCTTCTCCTGGTGTGCAGGAACACCTTGGATCTCCAAGGTACTTGTTGTCTGACGGGGACGACGTGCGCCTACAGCTGTATCCGAAAGAAGCACCAGGCAGTAGAGATCCAGGTAAGCAAGCTATTCTTGCTTTTGGTCCAACTGTTGCACGACAGATTGACGTAGACGATCACAACGACGGAAAGCCTATTGATTGGGTTTCGGGTCGCCAAAAACCTCATTGTCTTGCATCCATCTACAGCCGACTGTTGAGCCCGTTTTTCGATGTCGTATGTGTTTTTCTTTCGAGTTTCACTTCTGTCGATGACTTTGCCGATTTCTTGGTAGCTTGGATCTTATCTCATGCTACTGTAAACAGTAGTCAGCATCTCAAGATGATGCCGAGCTTGGTTGTCATCGTCGAAGAATCGGCTGAACCTGAGGCTGCTGGCAACACTCACAGTACCACAACCGGCCCCGGTGCAACAGAAAGGCTCAAAGAGCAGCTCGAGAGCAAAGTCTTGGACAAGGCTGGAGTGCCACTCCGCAGAGTATTCTCTGGAATTCACGTAAGGTCGCTCTCTATTGACACAGGCATTCTGCGAGGACGCCGATATGTGAAGCTCATGCAGGTGTTACTGAACGAATGCTCGGTTGCACGAAGAGCAAAGAATCAAGCAAGAACTGCTTTTGATACCCGTAACCTGGTGTATTTGTTTGAAGCTTCCTATCAATGTCTGCTCAGAAACACCACCTTTGATCCTATACTTGCTTCGCGTAAAGCCAACCCTGTCCCATCACAAGCCGGTGGACGCATGGCTCTCTTCTTGTCAGATGCTTTGGAGAACAGATCATCGCTAAAATCGACAGTGCTGCCGTTTCTAATGTCTGCTATTCACCTACATGCGTTTCCAGCAGGATCTCATGGTATGACTGAATGCCCCTCACTTATTTTCAGGTCACCAAACTTTTTCTCTTGGGAACTTTGTTCCTACCAACAAGTTTTATCCATTGTACTAATTTTCTGGACTCAAACAGGTTTCTTTTTCGTAGATGTTTTCGATGCCTTATACAAAACACAGTGGCGAGTTGCGGCTCAGGCTGCAGCCCTAGGCGCCGACTTGCAATCAACCGTAGAGAGCCAGTTGGTACTGACAGCGACAGGTCTACCGACTAATACCACGCAGCTTGCACAAAGCCATCTCGAGTTAGCTACCCAATGTCACGTGCAACTCGGAAGACTCAAGAGCAACGCTTATTGTCCTCTTTGTATCATCCGCCGTCCCGAGTACCCGCTTCCTTGTGGGCACATGTACTGTGAGGCAGACATTCGTCTCATCAGTCAACCAGCCGGGCGAGATACTGTGGTGGTGAGTCAGTGCGTTCTTTGCCAGCAACACATGACGCCAGTTGTGTTCCGTTTCAGACCAAAAATGAGAGGAGTTCGAGTGTTGGCACTCGATGGCGGAGGCGTCAGGGGTATAGTTCTCTTAGATTGTCTCAGGCTGCTTGAATCCATGGTCCAAATTTACCTTCCAGACATGCCTGTTATTGACCTATTTGACATATGTGCTGGTACGAGCTCAGGTAAAGCAAACTTCGTCCTCGTTACTTGGTGACAATCAATGTCACCTTCAACTAACCAATTGTTTCTCAAGGAGGAATCTGTATCTTAACATTAGCCCATAAAGGTACGCCTGTCAAAGAAGCCGTCCGATCATTCCTGCAGCTGAGTCAACGTGTTTTTGCAAAACAACCAATGTGGAGACGGGCACTTAACTTGGTGCTCCACGGATCTCTATACTGTAATAAGGCCATCAATGACGCGCTCAAGCTTCACTACGGCGGCAGTACCCTATCCGATTACTCACCCGCTGTAGCGCGAGCCGCCAAGGTGGTTGTCACAGCGAAAGGTACACCGTGTAAAGACTACGTCTTGAGTAACTTCAACGGCGTCGGTAGCAACGAAGCTCGTGATAACTACGAGCACGCGCTGCCAGCGCCCCGATCGAAGGGCATAGCAACTTGGGAAGCGTACGTCGTCCTCCAATAGGTTACCCTTGTCACTAATTCCCCCTCAATATTTTGCAAAGTGTTGACCTCTTACTTTTCTGGCTTCATTGGCTGACTTTAAAACCATATTCCAGTGCCCGAGCCACGAGCGCTGCTCCGGGATTCTTCACCCCTTATACTATTGAAGGTGTGGGGACATTCCAAGATGGCGGACTTTGGCAGAATAACCCACTCGCTGTGGCTTTATCTGAGGCTCGAGCATTAGGGGCATCAATAACCTGGCCAGATGTTTCTTTGTCCATTGGCACGGGCTGCTCCAGGGATCTTAAACCCCGGTCCCAGGCCGAAAGATCAGTTATAGTGCACCAGTCCTCTGCCGATGCGAGGAGTTGCGCGCAAGAAACAGTCGCAAATACTCACAGTCGAACTGGCTTACGCCAGAGTTCGGGTATCCTTGCTGTCTTCCTACGACTTGTTTATTCATATATGGACAGTGCCGCTATGGACGGTGATAAATGCCATGATCACATATCTCGCCAAGCATCTTCAAATGGTTCAGCCAAGCAGCGTGTGTTTCGATTGGACATTGACCTTCCCGGGGTATGTCCAAGGCTTGATGATTTATCTAGCATTGAAGACATGAGGCGGCAAGCGGCCCAACAGTACTCGTACAACTCGGATTTCCAACAAGTGACAGATTTGCTTATTTCGAGCCTATTCTACTTAGAAATAACCGAGCGACCGCGTCGCCATACCACTCATGTCAGCTTTCAAGGTCACATTTTATGCGATGTGGCGCCCGGGCAACAGCTGCAGCGACTTCTGCTGGTCTTACAAGAACACGAGTCTGTGTTCGAGGTTTGCGGCCGCACCTTGCCTTTGACCGGAGAACATGCGAGAAAGTCGAGAGACGCCGAGTTTGAGCTACATATATCTGGTACTGTTGCTCGCTTAGAGACTCAATTTGAAATATACTTGGTTCAAGTACGATCCGGAGGAAAGGTCAAGCAGAGAATAAGCCTGTCACCATTTAGCCTCGATGATCTCATGCGGGTACAGGGATGGGACTGTCCCTTGGTCAAGAGACCCGCGCAAAGTACCAAGAGGAAGTTAGCCACCAGCATCATGTACAGGCCAGGTTTCATTAAACGTGTCAAGATATAGGAGGCAATACAACTACTCTGGGACCAAGCAGGCAAAGAAAGACGTGGGTATAGTGTGCTCTACTTCGGACTAGTGGCTGGCAGGGTTTGATAAGTGCGGATAACGATGAGACAGCCTCATTAAGCTCCCAGAGTGGAAAGCACACTTGTTCCCGGGATGCAGGTAGACATTATTAAATCCAGTTTCTGCTTGGTTGGTCATGGTGGCTTGATCCATCGTGGTGCATGTTGGTACCAATGAATATAGGCCCTAGCCAATGTTTTATAAACCTACGGGGTGTGTTAAAGCTATTTCCCACGTTTGTGGAAATAATTCATGTATAGAATATATACTGGGACTCTATATTGCTACAGATGCTATGATATTTGGGATTACTTTTTCCATCCAGTGTTAATATGAGTGAAGTTAGCAGCCAGATGATCATAGCCCGACTTACCTACCCTAAAGCAGCAGTTGACGGATCTCCAAAGGCGGCCAGATAGCGGCCCCAGAGTCAGGACAAGATTCTATTACTCTCACTTGTGCTGTGCCAAAACTCCAGCTGACATAACAAGGACACAACGCAGTTACTATTATCATCAATTAGTACCTGATGCAATACTAGACGCCTTGAGCTCGTCAGCAAGCTAGTGTTGAAAGCTAAACATGAACATAGATACTCGTGCCCAAATTGGGCCATAGTCGCAGCAGGAACTCATACCTGCACCGGG